>PVJX010015877.1:0-41581 GCA_004027295.1 Dolichotis patagonum | reverse complement strand
TTCTTTCTTTCTTTCTTTCTTTCTTTCTTTCTTTCTTTCTTTCTTTCTTTCTTTCTTTCTTTCTTTCTTTCTTTCTCCCCATCACTAATTGTGATAGTGTTAGACAGTTAAGAGCTGCCAGGGTGTCACCACTAACCCAGTCACAGAACAGATTATTTTAGGCTCTTCCAGGTGCAAGAAAACTTCTACACACCACGTAGGATCCATGTTTGTGTGACCTAAAGCTTAATATGACACATTTGCTCCCACATTTCTGTTCTGCCCAATACTTGATTCAGCTTTCCCATTTCTTTTGGAGGAAACAGCATTCAATAATTTGGCCACGAAGAGCCACTTATTCCACCCTGTTCCTTTTTTGGGCTTACCATAATCAATAGCTTCATTTGCACCTTTCATGGAGATAATAATAAATATAAATATTCATAAGGAATATAATAAATAATACATGTCTTAATAATAAAGTAAGACAGCACAAGTAAATGGTAAGACATAAATACTAAAAAAAGATATCAAAATAAAACTTAAAATTATAGTATGCTTTAACTTATAATTCACTCTGTTCTGTACTGAACAGAGTGAAGAAGCTAGAAGCACAAAAAACATTATACAGGATCTTTTTATTTTATATAGGTAACAAGCAGTGCCAATCAATGGGTAAAGAAATATTTAAGAAATGGATAATTGAACTTTAATAGTATATATATGGATCTCCACTTTGTACTTTACTGAAACATAACTTTTAAATAGGTATAAAATAAAAATTCAAGACAAAATGTACGAAGTTGTTGATGGAAACAATTAAGTTTATAATAGATTTGATTAAATAATAATCAATATTTTAATATTAATTTTTACTTGTTATGGGATGATATCAAACTAAAATTCTGTTATCAGTGAAAACAATCTATAAAATGTGTAAGCTATCTGTGCGACAGGAAAAGCATTTGCCAGTAAAATATCTGATGGACAGCTATAAGCCAACTCAATTGTAATATATCTACTAATTCTTCTATAAAATGGGTTAAGAGCTTATATGTACATTCTCCAAGAAAATGCACAAATGGCAGATAAGTGTGTGAAATGATGCTTATTGCTTAATGTTGTGAATCTTCAGGAAAATGCAAATTAAAACCACAATGAGATATCACTTGACATCTGTTAGCATGGTTATTATAAAAAAAGACAGTAAATGTTGATAAGGATGTACAGAAATGGGAACCATTGTATACTGCTTGTGGGATGTAAAGTGTCACAACTGCTATGGGAAACAGTATGGAAGCTTCTTTAAAATTTTAAAACTCGAGAAGCCATGCTGAATCTGGGAGGAGCACATCAAGAAGCCAGTTTGCTCTTCTGAGAAGTCGCACAACTGTGTTGGGCTCAGGAAGAGAGAAGCCAGGTCACTCTCCCTGTGAGTTGACCAGCACATGGGCTGAGAATTAAGAACCACCCTACTCCACCCCTGCAACAGGCTGGTTCAAAGGACAGGCTGAGTCGATATCAACTGAGGTACAAAAACAACTAAATGCTTGTGTTGTTTGATTGAATTTGTAGACCTAGTAGTCTAGTAGTATTGCAGTATGCAATACAAGTGAACAGTGTGCAATACAGCAAATATGGGGGATTTCCTTCTGCCTTGGTTTTGAAGTACAGTATTGTTCTCATTGTTTTGTTTTGTTGCAATTTATTGTTCTCTTTTATTCAGTGTTCTGTTTTAATTGATTTTATTCTGTTTTGTTTCTCATGGTGTTACTATGTCTGATGGAATGGACAATTGTTGTGAAGATAACAAGATACATTATGGTGGCCATTGTTGACTTCCTGCTTTGAAGTTCTGTACCACTTTCACTGCTTTGTTGTGATTGGCTTTACTCTGTTTTGTTTTATTCTCTTTAAAATTAAAAAAAAATAGCTGACACAAAAACCTCTCAGAAGTACCATATGATTAAGAAATCCTACTTCTGAGTATTATCTAAATGAGTTGAAAACAGGATTTTGAAGAGATATAAATTATTTTTGTTCAGTGCAGCACTGTACATGGTAGTTAACATGTAGAAATATCCTAAATGTCTATTGATTAATATATAGATAAAGAAAAAAATGATGTATCCATACAATAGAATATTATTTAGCCTTAAGAGAAGAAATTCTGTAATATGTAGCAGCATTAATGAAAATAAATTATTAGGATATGTGAAACAAACTGATCAAAGAATGACAAATAATACATGGATCAATTTACATGAGTCTGTAAAGCAGTCTAACTGACTTCAGCAGAATGTGAAGGGATGGTTACTAAGGACTGAGAAATTGGTAAGCAAAGCTCATAAAGTTTCAATTATGCAAGATGATTACTTTAGAGAACAGCTGTACAACATTGTTTCCGTAGTTGACGATACCACAATGGGCAGTTAACAACCTGTTATGGGGGTAGATCTAACTTTACCTGTTTGGATCTTTTAAAAATACCCATTTAGCTACTCTATGTCATTTGAATGGAGGTATTTATTCATTTAAAATAACCTTCTATAGGGTGAATTTATCACTTCTCTTTTAAAATCTGTTTCCTTATTATCTTGCTCTTTTGCTTTTTTTCTCTTGTGTTTTGTTGATTAGTTTCCTTTTTTGTATTGATATTCTTTCTTTCTTTCTTTCTTTCTTTCTTTCTTTCTTTCTTTCTTTCTTTCTTTTCCTTTCCCTTTTCCTTTTCCTTTTCCTTTTCCTTTTCCTTTTCCTTTTCCTTCTTTCTTTTGTAATTTCAAAAGCTTTTCTTTGAGCTTTCCAGGGCATTTACATAAAAGATCGTTATTACTACTCTTTTTAAATTTCAATTTTTTCCCTTGTTTGTTTATTGGGTCCTGGGAGTTGAACTTAGGTTTCTTTACTGAACTACTTCCACAGCTCTTTTTAAAAAATTTTTGTTTTAAGACAAGGTCTAGCCGGTAAGTTTCTCAGGCTTGGTTTGACTTTGCAATCCACCTGCCTTGTCCTCACAGCATCCTGAGATTCTGCCATGAACCCTCACACTTTGCTAGTTTTGCCTCTTTTTAACAATGTAACTCTAACCACATACAAAAATTATTCTTCTCCCTGTAATTTATGTTATTAATATCACAAGTTAAAAGGTATTTGTACTGAACATTGTTAACGTATTTTCTTTAGAGTAGTTTTAATATTTTTATACTAAGTTTAAAAGTGCTAGATTGAGTCCTATTCTGGTAATACAGTACTCTACATTTGTCTTTATATTTACTTTGCAGCCAGTTTTTTCTAATACTGGTGCATTGCTTTTTAACTTAATTTTAAATTGAACTGTCTTTAGCATTTCTTGCAGGACAATCTAGCTGTGAGGAACCACATTACTTTCTGTTTAGCTTGGAAAGTTTTTATTTTTTTTTTTCTTTTCTGAAAGACAATTTTTCAAATACAGTATTTCTTATTTGGCAAGTTTGTTTTCTCTTTCAACCATTTGAATATATTATCTTGTTTCTATATGAACTGCTTGATTTCTACTGAAATATGCACTGATAGTCTTATAAAGGTTACCTTGTACCGGTGAAGACACTTTGGCTGCTTTCAAAATTTTGTCTTTGTTGCTAACATTTGACAATTTAATTATACTATGCATCAATATGGGTATTTTTAGCTTCATCTTATTTGAGGTTTCATTATTATTGTGGATCTGAATGTCAATTTCCTTCTCAAGATGTGATGGATTTTCATGTATTATTTCTTTGAGTAATCTTTCTGGTTCTTTTTTTTTTTTTTTTGTCTTACTCTTTTAAAGTTCCCATAATATGCACTTTGACCAGAAGGATGGTATCCCATAAGTCTCTTAGACGCTCTTCATGTCTTTTCACTCTTTTTGTCTATTATTTTTTCTCTCTGACTGGCTATTCTCACATAACTTATCGTTGAGTTCACTATTTCTTTCTTGTTTCCAGGAGTCTGCTATTAAATCCTTCATTGAAATTCTCTTTTCAGTTATATTGTCGCATAGCACTAGTCTCTTTTTTTGATCTTTTTAAAATTTGTCCACTTCTTTCTTAAAATTCTTATTTTGCCCTTCTGACCTCATTGATCACATTTATAATTTTTAATTTTCTGGTGATGATTCATATGTGTCTGTTTCATAGGGCTAATTTCTGGAGATTTATCTGAATTGTGCATTTGGAAATTTTTTTCTGCTTCTTCCTTTTCGTTGCTCTCCTTATGTTGAATGCATTAGGGTAAAATAAGCCATTTATCCCAGTCTTCAAAGACTGGCCTTGTACATGCTAGAAACTTTGCCAGTCAGTCCAACAAGGGCTTCTGTGAGCCTCTCAAATCTTAAAAGTAGTCTATACTATCACCTTTGTTCTTAGTGGTTCCCAAGTATTTGTAATAAAGGTTCTGTCAGTGTTCCAAAACAGAAGAGATAGATGTCAGCACCTAGAGTAGTACCTGAAAAGTTGGAGTATTTGAAGCAAAATGCAGTATTTTTCCTCATTAGTGAAAAGATGACTTGCAGGTCCTTTGCTCATTGCTCGGTGGTGGTTGGGTAGGGAATAGGATGAGTGCTCAAATGATAGCAGAAACCAACTATTGTATTCTCAATGCAGTAAGGAAAAATAAGAGAGGAAAAATCCAGTTTTTATATTAGAGCGGTAGTCCTTGTACTGTTGGTGCACAGCAAAGAATAGAACTCCAAAGGACATATAAATAAAAGGATTAATGTAATAAGCTGATCCTTTCTTTCCTGGGCTTTTGAGTTATTTGATTCCTTCATTTGCAATTTGTCGAAGAAATTTCAAAATTTATTTCCTTTTTATATAGTTCAGTATGCATTTAGTTTTCAGTTAAGCAATTAAAGAAGCAATAGAACTACTTTTAGCTTAGGAGTTGAAAACAAAACCCACTCCATTCAGAATTCTCGAGCCATTTGTCTACATCAATAATTTGGATCAGCCCATTAGTATTACTCTTTCTCCTTGACATAACTGCTTTATAATTTAGTCACAGTATATATGCCAGGTTTCCATAATTGTTAGTTGGATAATAATTGTAAGAATACTGAAGTTAATTTGCTGTGTATAATACCTCATGCCAATTCACATTTTGTTAATCATTTTGGAGTATTTATTTGTTCTCTTGGTGTTTTATTCTACTTATTAACCTAGGAACAATGACAGGTGGTATGGGGAAGTACTAAGGTGGATCAACTTTTACCTGAAATGCAGATAACTCATACTGACTGCATTTTTCAGAAAAGAGGAGACAGACTGGTGGTGCAGGGAAGGGAGGCCTATATCCATTGAAGAATAAGTACAGTTTTTATAGGAGTAGGAAGAAAGGAAAGAAGATAGAGTGAAGGTCAAGAAATGAAAGAGGATGATCAGTAAGGAAACCTCCCCCATAAATGGACACATTATCACATAGCTAGGCTGAAAGCACAGATTGGTATTAAAGGGAAACCAGATCTCAAGTGTAAGTAGAGACATATGTATGTGTTAGGTTTGGACAAATAACTATGAATTATTTTTAGCAGAACACAGTCATATTTTGAATCAAGTTAGAATACTTGGGGTATAACACAGAAACTGCATTTTAGAAGGACAAGAGAGAATGGATGCCAACATTGTATCTGTACAAATTTTTTGGAAAATGAAAGGGGACAAAGACATAGAGGGATGTGGGAGAGAGGAGAGAAGGGGATGGAAACAGATTTAAGATGTTGTGTATCTCTACCAACTACCCATAGTGAATGCAGTCATCACAAATTATAAATATGTACAAATAAAATGAACACTATATTTGTGATGGCAATAGCTGAAAGTATTGAAAAAATAAAATAATGTGTAATTGTTTAAATGCAATGGAGATTAGGTCACTTGCAAGTGAAATAATTAAAATTAGGCAGTAGAGTTAAAATATACCCTAATAGAAGTTAGACACATTTTTGTTCTAAATTTATTAATTTTTAATTGAACACAATAATCAAAAGCATATATGTAATGATTATTTACGTCACTCTTTAAGCATGACACTAGAAGCTGAATACATATAGCTGAAATGAAAATGAAATTCAGTATATAACCATGCATAACTGAGTTAGTGGCACAGATTTTAGGCTGAAGATGAATTTGCTTGAAAAACTTAACAATGTTAAACAAAATGGTGAGTGAAAATAAGCGTGCACAAACACAGAAATGGGTAAAGAAAATGTGAGAAATACATATTCAAATGTTACATCATCTTAGAAAAGAAGAAAGTCCTATCACATGTTATAAAATATGTAAACTATGATAACATAAATATGAGAAATGTGCTAATCAGAAAAACCCAGATATTATATGATCTGACTCACATGAAGTTTTTAAATTCATGAAAATCACCCAGGGAGAAATTACAGATGGAGTTGCCAAAAATAGAGGCACAGAGCAAAGAGAATTAATATGTACGATGTGTAGAATTTAAATTTTGCGCAATCAAGAAATTTTAGAGATCCATTACACAAAAAGATGAGCATTCTCAAGTGTACACTTCTAAACACTTAAGAAAATAAACTTGATATTCTATTTTTACATTCATTGACCACACAAACACAAAACAATGGAATGTGCAATGTGGAACTTGGGCCCATGTTAGGTAAACTAAATTTAAGTCATTATAAGTTATTTTTTGAGTGATATTTGAGGACCTGCATTCAAACAAAAAGCCTCAAATCATAGGAATATTAGAGAACAGCAAACTCAGGAGCAGGGCAGAATGTGGCGTCATAAATCCTCACATAGGTTCAGACTGCAGTCACAATGGTTCACTGTTTCAAACAGCAACCATGAGAACAGAGCAGGGGAACCTCGCAGAGATCTTATCACACACCTCAGGGTTTCCTGGGGAAGATTCACTATGAGTCAAGATCTTTGTATTTTGAGAGTTATTGAGATAGTGAGAAACTGAGGCTGTGTAAACTGTCTGCCGAGGTATAATCTCCACTTTGTAAGTCTTGGCATTTTCTTTAACTACATTAAAAATGTATTTAAAATTGTTCAGTTAGATTTATTTTTATTTGATATACAAAAACACAAGCGTGGTATATATTAATGGTTACTGTGTAAAGTTCTAATGCATGTATGCATCATGTAATCAGGTTCAATGTATCAATCTCCTCAAATATTTGTCACTTCTCCATAATGAATACATTAAAAATTCTTTATTATTTTGTTAACTGATACATAAAAACATAGAAACTGTGCATATCTGTGAAGCATCATGCAGTGTTTTAGTAAGTAAATACATTGAGCAATGTGGGCAAATTTTTTAACCTCCAATTCTCATTTATGAAACATGAATTATCCTAGAATCTACATCATAGAACTATTTTTATCTTAAACATATTTTGAAAAAGTTAATGTGAGTGAGTCACTTGGATTATTACTAGTGAGCTCAATAAATATCAATCGATATTTCATTGTTCGAGTTTATGTAAGTACTAGTGAAATAAATCTATAATTTTTTTGTTCATTTTAAGTGGTAGGAATTGAGCAAGGGTTTTGCACATTCTAGGCAAAGCTGTATTACAGCTAAAATTTTAGCTCATATGTAATAAACAGAATGATCTTTTATAAATAGGCAGAGGACCAAGCAATAGACAGAGTGGTAAGAGAAGGGAAGGAAATGGCAAAAAGAATTAAGATTTGAAATATTTTCTACACTGAAAATATGTACTATATGTAAAACAAACAAACAAAGGCCATAAAAGTTACATGCAAAAGAAAAAGAAATGTAACAAGGTAGAGGTAAGTGCCACGACAGCACATGCGAAGGGGTTGTATTTTAAGTCTTTATGAAAAGTTGCCTCTTCACAGTGAAGATAGCATTTCACCCAGGACAGAAAAGTTGAGTAGAAATTTCTCAAAGAGCTAGTTGCCTGTTGTCCTAGTGATGTACATCTGATGTATATCACAGGGTGCTGTGAAATTAGCACTGTCACATACATTTAAAATGTAGGGATGGTAGGAAAGGAGACAAAACTGTCAGTAGAAAAGACAGGGTTGGAACAGGGAGAAGCTAGAACATGCAAACTTTTTTATAGCAAACAAACTTTGGAAATTAGAATATATTAATTATTCTCATATTTTATTACACATTACAACCACCTTTAAATTTTTCAGAATATGCAGTTGCAAAGATGTCACTCTCTTATGAGATGCTGATGTGATAAGCTAGAAAAAGCATAACACTAACACAGGCTCTGCTGTCTACATTTTGTGAGCAGGTGATGGGGAGCAGTGGTCCTCAGTCTTAGGAAGTGTCAGAGACTCCCGGTGAGCTTAGTGCATAGGTTACTGTGTAGCTCCACTCTTTGTCATTCAATACCTCTGGGGGGAGCCTAGGAATTCACATTCCCATAGGTATCATCTGGTAAGGGAGGCTGAGGAAGAGCATATTTTATGAACCACTGCTGTGGGATATTCATTTGCTCCTAGCTTAGAATGCACAACACGATCTAGGGAATTCTTCACACCTGATTCCAAGCCTTATATTTTTTCTCCTTTCTGATTCCTGCTTTTGATGCCATAACTCACTTTCACTCTTGTTCCTGATAAGCCGTCAATCAGAAGAAGTATAATTTGAACAAAACTTACTAGGTTGAGTTGTTAGAAAATCAAATGTGATGCCATATCTGAAAATTGCTTTGTAAATGCAAAGGATGATGCAGAAAAAGGGTTAATTTGTTTCTAACTGTACAATAATATCTCTCAATACAATCAAAGATTCAGGACCAATTTCCAGTTGGTCCATGTTTCTATACTCTATATTTAGAGTAACATAGGGGTAAGCTGTAGTTAAGAAAAATAGAACTTCAGTACATTTTAGAAATGTGTTTGGTATTTATTCTTATGCCCATTTCTGTAACTGTAGGTTTGTATCTTATGCTCTGTCCTAGGAGGTGAACAGCAGTATCTGATGACTCTGTGGCCCTGTGTGCCTATTTGTCTGATACTTGGAAGTACTTTAGTCCAAAACATATCAGACCCTGAATATGCTCAGTAAAGTGGGAATTGTTTTCTCAGGTACTAAATGAGAAAATGTTGATAGGAAAACAGACTAGCTCACATTCTGTAATCACTATGGAGAGTTCAATGAAAGAAAAGGGGCAAAGTCCAGGTTTTTAAATATCATGCACTGAAAAAAGAATTTTTTCTATGATAAATGGAAGAAAGTAATTGTATGGTAGAATAAAGTGCTTTTTTCATAAAACCCTGCTAAACAAAATTAGAAAATATAGTGAACCTTTATAAAAGATGTCAGCTGGAGATGGTCATTGTATGAAGTTCTTATTTGACTTCATTCAATTCCCCATAAAAACAGACAAAATAAAATCTGATCCTTGAAACTTGCTGTGATTATGTTATATAGGAAATAAATAGGAAACAACCACTACCACAACAAAATAGCCAGCCTTTGGTCACTAAAACTGTGTCACAAAACAAGAGTCAAACTTGTATCTTCCATAAACATATTTGGGTTATAAAAATAAAGCTTTCAGAATTCTTGGTGTATTTTCTAAGATTTTCTAGTCTGTCCTCAGAAGTAGGAGTGGAAGAACAGGGCCTAGTAAGAGGAAAAAGATCAAATGCTCGAAGAGCTGCAGGCAGGTAGGAAATGCAGGCTAGCATTAAACTCCATCACAAACACATTTTCCCTTATGATACAAGATTATGTTTTATATGTTATGCTTTGTTATAATCTCTAGCAAGCAGAAGCTGCAATATATATCTGATGAAGATTTATGAACCTTCATTTGATACTGAGTGACTATATAGCCACTAGGATGGTTACAGACTAAAAGGTAAATAGGAGTCCTGCTTTTAAGAGTAATTCTAACCACAATGAGATATTACTAGAAGACAGCACCTTTCCAATCCTCAGGAAATTTACACAGAGACAGGCAAAATAGAGTAATCAACTTAATGGCTTGGTTCCCATATTCTAAGGTGCACAGATCAGGCAAAAAATCAGGAAATAAAAGCTCCAAGCAGTTAGAGCATAAACCATTCTAAAAGATTACAGACATAACAATAAGGGTAAGTGAAAGTAGATTAAATCAGACTATGTTAAGAGGAGTAACTATTGGCAACTGTTTCTAGGAGAAATGAGTTAAACATAATTTTGACAAATTAAAATGTTAAGCTAGATGTATTTGTTGGATATATTTGTCACTTTATTCCTTCCTTAGTGAGCATACTATGTACATTTCTATTGAAACATATAAAATGACATCATTAATGTAACCTCTTGCTCATTTAATTAGAAAGGATTAGTAGACATATGCTACAACTTTGACCTCATTTGAATTTTTATCTTATATATGGTACAGATTGGCCTTTATTTAAGAATACAACACTGGGAAAATTCAGAGTGTATTGTTGAATAGACTTTTTTGCTAAATCAATAATCTATTTGTGACTGATACGTTGAATTGATGGTTACTATGACTTCTTCTCTTTGACTGATTATTGGCAGATTAGTGTGCTTGGGATCACAAGTGGTTAATCCCACATCTCATCCCTAGCTCTGAGGCCCTCTCTAATGCTCTCCTATTCTTTTACTACAGACAAAGACAGAGCTGTGGGGAAATTAGTCTGTCTACAAAGCTGTATTTACGAGCACAGTGGAGCATGTTTCTTATACAGCACCACAGGTGGAAAATTTCTTTCAGAATTTTGTTTTAGAAATAATCTTTTCTTCCCCTATGTAACATGTTTTCTTCAAAAAAAGGATTCTTTTTTTTTTAATTTTTATTTGAAAGAGAATAAAACAAAAGAGGGCAGTACAGAGCAGATCAGAACAGGACAACATAGGCAACACAGTACTTTACATTAAGACAACTGAACATCAACAGGGCTAACACCATATCACCTACTCTGCTATAGTTGAGCATAGTTTCAAATACAATAATATCAAACATAACACAATAGTATAAAGCCATGCATATAGAAAAAGGATTCTGTGTAGGTTTTCTCTAAGAATATGTAACTGAATGGCTAAGAGACTAGATTCCAGAGACTTGCTGTGCAGCTTACAGGCTAGAGGTGACATAGCTAAGAGATGACTTTTGTTATTTCCCTAACCTTTGTAAGGTACGGAATCTAATCATTCCCAATTATATTTACTATTTGAATAGTGAATTTACCATCTGTCTTTAAAAGAATATAGTCTCTGCCAGTTGCTTGGCTTCTCTTATGTGTTAATCAAGAACAATTCATCTTATAACAGTACAATAATATTCATTATTTTCCACATCATACTTCTTCGCTTCCCAGTACCACACATATCCCTCTTCACAATTTCAGGATCCTTTGATTCAGAAACTTGCTTCAGATATTGTTAAATCAATATAACAAAGAGTGGAATAATTCTTACAATTATATAATATGGCAACTCTGGACATAAAATCAGGAGAAAATCTTTAAATTAATCACCTCCTAGAATCCTATCCGTATATTTATACTATGTGAGTGTCCGCACCACGAAATTTTGCATCTGTTCAGATTATCCAAACCAGTGTGTTAGCATTCTGTGCAGCCTACTCATTGCTATAGTTGTATCCCTATGGGATATCTACTAAAATGACATATAGTATTATTTTAGGTATTAAAGACTACTTATTTTGTACACATTGAAGCTCAAGGATTAATGGACTTGCTTTTTATCTGGCCCAGAAATAGAAATTCATGGATATAGATTTTTTTTTCCTTTGAGCTTCTAGGATCTTGCTGCCCAATCTTACATTTAGATTCCTGCTCCACAAGAATCCAGAGCCCCAATCTGGTAGTTACGATAGCCTCATAAATAGTAGTTTTCATCGGTTCACAAAGCAACTAAAATATTCATTTATGATAAGAAACTTTTTTCACAAGGAGAAGATGGTTTTATAGAAAATTATTGAACTTATAAAATGTTTCCTCCTTGAAATAGTAACTTACAAATACATCTAAGTGCCTTCCATATTAATTTCCTTGTCTAGTATATACATATATGTATGCATATCTCTAGGATATATCTAGGATATATATACATACATATATATATATATATGTATGTATATATATCCTAGATATATACATGCATATATATATATACTAGATATATGCATATATATATATATACACACACACACAGGGATAAGAGAATTATTATATTTGTACAAAACTAACAACATAATTATACCAGAATTGAATATAATTTGCTATTCATGTGATATGTAGTATGTGTGCAATGTGGGCTTTGTAAAACGGAGCATAATGAGATTAATTCTGACTTTAGGAAATTTTAAGTAACAGCATTTCTTAAAGCTGGAAAGCTAGATCTAGATCATCTTTAAATATAGCATTCCATTTATTATCATCACTGTCAGTGATTGCACCAGACACTTATCAACCACATTATCTGTGAAAGGGACTTGGCAAAACTATTGAGCTTGATTATCACAGACGATCTAGGTAAGCAAACAACTTCCCAGTCATCCTTGGGCCTTTGAGTATTTGGCAGATGGCTCCTCAATCAAATCCGAATCCCATCTCCTTATGGATATACAGTCCTTCTTCTATTGGCCACTGTGTGTCCTTAAGCCCACTCTATTAATATTACATCCTTGAAGTCAATCAGGACAAGAAATAATCTAAAGTCTAGGATAAATCAGGGACTTTGAACTTAATCCCAGATTCACATACAAAACCTAATTTCTGGCCCTACTTCATAATTTTTTAATGTTTAATAACACATTAATACTTTCAGCATGTTTAAAGAAATGAATAATCTTCATTAACACTCTACTTTTCCCTTCCCTTCATTATAAGTGGCAGGAAATTTCCAAGATTTCCTACTTTGGGAATTCTCTCTCACAAGAGATCATAACACATTGTAACTTCTACCTTGACAATGTCTTTAGAGTTTACTTTTGTTTTTCCCTGATTTCAGGTAGTTTAATTTCTCAAATATCTTGGAATTAACTGTCTCTTTGCTGGCTTCAGCTGTGAGCTACTTGCATCAGTAGAGACTTTATTCTTATATATTCACTTTTCTATATAATAGCTGATATCTTTCTTACTTCCTAGTTTAAAAACACTCTAGCTTAGTGATATTTTTATTGGATTTTATATTGTAATCTCCCATTATTTTCCTCTATGATACTCTGATTCATTAAAGGCTACCTATTTGATATTTCCAAGTGCACTATCCTTTAAATGTAATATATAATTACCTCTGCTGGAAAAATCTTAACTCAAGTACTTATTCTCCTACAAATCTATTCTTTGTCCTTCAATCTCCAAACCATTTATAGATTCCGGGAATCTACCCTAATCCTCCTCCACCTACACAAATCTCCTTTCTCCATTTGTCTGTCAACACCCTCATATATACAATCAAGCATTTAGGCACTCTCCCTTTAGTGTTACTTTCTTTACCAAAGGAATTGTTGAATGTGCATGTTTTAAAGGTATTATTATTACCTCTTCATAACCCTAAATTCCTGGAGGGCTGAGATCATGTCTTAGTAATGTGTATATTCCCAGGTCCTGACATATGAGAGTGTTTAATTCATTTTTCAGATTTCCCTCTCTCAAAACAATTTCTGGAGAAGGATCTTTAAAATAGAGATCGGTTTATGCTAGTCTCTCACTTTAAAAACATAAAGAAACCTTAGCCTTAACAGATACTTTATAAATCCCTCATATGACGTAAGGAGATCTTCAGAGTTTGGTCCAACATCATTTCTTCTTACTTTAAGCACTTCTGAAAAAAAAAAACTCCGCAAATACAACCTCTGCTATCAAAAGCACATCTCAATTTATGGCACTCACTTTATCTCATTTATCTTTGTATTGTCAATCTAGAAGGTTGCCTGGAAAATAGAGATACTAAATAAGTACTTGTTAAAAAAATAAAAATGAGTGAAAGATTGAGTATGTTAACTTGTGTCAGACTATAGTATTACACATGTGAACAATGAATAGTTATAACAATATATTTCCGCTTTGAAGCTGACAACTCATGAGTCCTATGGAATTGAAATTTTGACAACATAGGAAATTCTGCCATAGAATTTTAAAGTAATGAGAAAGACAGGAATAAATCATGAATTGAGAAATATTTCCTTTGAAGTACCTATGAGATTACCAAGTGATTCAGGAAGTTGGTATATGTTTAAAGTTCAGTCATGCTTCAATCTAAAAGCAATATTCTTAGTGTTTTTTTTCTTTCTCTGACACTTTATAGCTAGAGGGCATGAATTTATTTTTTACTAAGATAACAAAGAAGATTTTAGCATATTAAAGTACAGAGTCTAAAGGTATTTTGTATGTAATAACATTAAGTACAAAACATTTAGATCTTATTTTATTATATATTAACATGTATTTCTACATTATATTCCTCAGACATACACATTGTATCCACTAATCTATTTTTTATTTTGTTCTTTAAATTATTTGAAATTCTCATATGAGAAAAACCACGTGATATTTAAATCTCAGAGTCTGTTTCACGTAGCATTATTGTCTCAGGTGTACCCATTTTCTTCAAGGACTCAAATCTACCTTTCTGTTTGGTTGAGTGGTACTCCAGTGTGTATATTCACTACATTTTCTCTATGCATTCATCTGTTGATGGACATACAGGAGTCATTTCCAACATTTAGCTATTGTGAGCATGCATGTATCACTGTAATATGATGTCATCAACACTTTGGGGAAGATACGAACTTAGAAAGGTAGAAATGTGTTGAATGAAATTTCCATACTTAGATTTTTGAGAAATCTCTGTACTGATTTCCATAGTGGTTGTATTAATTTACATTCATGCCAACAATGCAGAATGGTTCTTTTTACCTCATAACCACTCATTAGCATTTTTTCTGAGTTCCTGATGATAGCCATTCTTTGTGGCTATTAAGTAAGATGAAATTTCAGGGTTGCTTTGATTTGCATTTGTTTAGTATCCAAAAAAGTTAAATATTTTTCCATGTGCCCATTGAGTATTTGTACCTTTTCTGAGAAATTCCATACTTTTTAATTAATCATTTTGATTGCGTCTTTTATTTTGGGGAACTACTTTTTTGAGTTCCTCACGTACTAGATATTATTCATCTGTTAAAAAGGAGTAACCAGAAATCATTTTTCTGTTCTGTAACTTGTATCTTCATTCTGTTGTGTTTTTCCTTAGCTGTGCAAAATCCTTTTAATTTGCTGTACTCCTATTTGTTGGTCCTTGGTGTTATTTCTTAAGCAACTGTGGCTCTGTTCAGAGGGCCCTTGCCTATGCCCATGTCTTCAAGAGTGCTGTGTATTTTAAAGCAAATTAAGTATTTATGCTGCAATCTGTAAGTGGCTGGTCCACTTTGGTTTTATTTTAGTAGAGGGTGAGAGATATGCATCTAGATTAAGTTTTCTCCGTGTGGACTACCAATTTCCCCATCACTATTTGTTAATCTTCGTTCTAGGCCATACTTTTTGCTTCTTTGTGAAAGATAAGAAGAATGGGCCAGGGATTTTTTTTTTTCATCCTCTAATTTGTTCCACTCATTGTATGTCTGTGCACAATAGCATCAAAAAATGCAAATACTTAGGATAAAAATCTAACCAAGAAAGTGAAAGATGTTTACAGTGAAAACTATGGGATTCTAATAAAGAATGCTAAAGAGGAAAAATAGAAAGGCATCAAAAAATAGAAAGGCATCTCTTGTTCCTGGATATGAAGATCTATTTTTGTCAAAGTGGCATGCAAATTTGTGAAGTGTTCCAATCCTTATTCAAATGCATGTTGTTTAATTTCCATATGCTTGTGAATTTTATTATTTTCTTCCTTTAATTGACTGTTGATTGATTTAACTATGGTCAGAAAAAGTGCTCTGTGTGACTTCTATATCCTTTAACTTGGTTAATATTTGTTTTGTAATATAACACATAATGTTTGCTGGAGATTTTTACATGAGCTTGAGAAGAATGAGTGTTTTGCTGTTCGGTGGAATTGTCTGTGCATGATTGGTGAGTCTCTCATTTATGGTGTTATTCAAATTTTCTTTGTTTTTGTTGATTTTATGTCTGAATCTTCTCTTATTACCAAAAGTGGTGTATTGCAGGCTTCTAATATCATTGGATGATTGCCCAAGTCTTATTACCAATATATTTATATTTTACTTATATGCATAGGTTTTCTGAAGTTGAATACAGGTACATTTAAAATTTTTATATTTTTCTTTTGAACTGTTGTGTCACTGCCATAACTCAAGTAATCTAGGTTTTCTCATATTTTCTCTTATGAATAAAATAACCAACAGTAAATGTAGACATAGACCTTACCTTAACAAAAATGAATCCAAAATGGACATTTGTTAAGCTAAAGTCTGTGTCTACATTCACCATTTATCTTTTTCTTCTTTTGATCTTTCTTTTCTCTTTTCTTTTCTTTCTTTTCTTTTCTTTTCTTTTCTTTTCTTTTCTTTTCTTTTCTTTTCTTTTCTTTTCTTTTCTTCTTTCCTTTCCTTTCCTTTCCTTTCCTTTCCTTTCCTTTCCTTTTCTTTTCTTTTCTTTTTTTCTTTTCTTTTCTTTTTGTCTTCTTGCATGTGGATGTTGAGTAGGTCCAGTAAAATTTTTGAAAACATTTCATTTGCTCCATTTTGTTGCCTTTGATTGTCTGTCGAAAGTAAACTGACTAAATTTACCTGGGCTGGTTATGAGCTCTTTCTTCTGTTTCACTCATCTTTTGTTTGTTTTGTTACCAACAGTATATGGTTTGACTTCTGAGCTCCTAGTAAGTCTAGAAATCAGGTGATTTTTGTTCGCTGAGATTGTCCTTCTACATTATTGTGTCAACTGACATGAATCTTTTGCCTGTATTTCATATATACACTGGAGTCAGTTTGTTAATATGCACAAAATAGCTTGCTGTCATTCTGCTTGGGGTTGTATGGGATCTACATGTCAACTTGGGAAAATGATATTTTAGTGAAATTACATCTTTTTGTCATTAACTTTAGAACATATTTTGTTTATTTAGTTCTTTGATTTAAACAGCCAGAATTTTGTAATTTCCCCCATATAGATTACTTTAGTTGAAATGCTTTAGACTAATAGTATCTGAGAGCAGAGAGAATAAACGATTTGTTAAAGGAATTTGTTCGTTTAATTACAGAGGCTGAAAAGTCCCATGGTAGATCACTCACAGGTTGAATAACCAGAGGCCAGTAGCTTTGCTCAGTCCAAGTCCAGAGGCCTTAGAACAAAGGAAGCTGATGGTGCAACTCTCACCCTTTTTGCAATTTGAATCAAATGCAAGGTAACCTGAGTTTCCCTTTCAGCAGAGGACAGATGGACTCAGTGCCTATAAAAGCACTGAGAATAAAGATCTTGCTAGGTATCTGCATGCTCCTGAACCCAGCCACAGTGCCACACAAAGTCAGCCATCACATGGATCCTGTACGTATTTTATTAGATTTGTAACTATTTCATTTTGATTTGCTAATAAAATAGAACTAAGCATCTAATTTCAATTTCAACTTTTTGTTGCTGGTCCATAGAAAATTGATGAACTTGGATAGCAACCTTTTATCCTTCAACTTTGCCAATATTTTTATTAGATCCAAGAAATTGTATTTTTTTCTCATTTATTTCTTTGACTTTTCTACCCAGTAAATGTAGTTTTATTTCTTCCTTCTTGAGCTGTAACTCTTCTTTCCTTTGTGTATGACATTCTACCACAACTTGAAAAAGCACAGTGAAAGAAAATGTTTGTGTCTTGTTGCTGATCTTATTGGAAAAACTTTGAGTTTCTCACCATTAACTGTGATAGGTATTTTCTAGATTTTTTTAAGTAAAATGAAGAAATTCCCTTTTATTTCTAGTTTGTTTATTATTTCTAGCTTGTTTATTATTTCTATTGTGAATTAGCTTTGGATGTTGGCAAAAGATCTTTCTGTGTCTTCCAGTATGGCTGTATAATTGTTTCATGTTCATGCAACACATTACATTAATTGATTTTTGGATGTTGAATTAGATTTTCATACAAAGGATAAATCATTTTGTATAGTTGCCTTCATGTATTGTTGGATTAGATCTGCTTATTATGTTGCTGAGGCATGTGTGTGTGTTTGTGTGTGTGTGTGTGTGTGTGCGTGCATGCTGCAATTGAACTAAAACTTCGTGCATGCAAAATACAGGCTCTGATACTGTGGTCTAATCCCCACGAGATTTTTTTGTTTTTTACAAAGATGATGTTGAATATACTAAAGTGTAGTTAATGCAGCTTATGAACATAGCCAAAATTTCCCTTTCGTACATCAACAGTGGAGAATTTAAGTCATTAAAGTAATATTTAAGCTTTTATTTCAAATACTAATGAATGTATATCCCTATGGAAAGAATAAGCTAATATGAAATATTTTAAAGTTGACCTGCTCTTTGATTTTGGAAATCAAATTGTTTCTATAAATAATTTCTTGTATGTTTATATATATATATATATATTTTTTTTTTTTAATTTCTGATCATCAGAATGACATCTCTGCAGATAGGTTTAGGTTAAGGGATTTAATTGTAAATAGTTCCTGTACTATCAACTTCCTTTTCTTAAACTTGGTTCTGGTATCAGTTTACACCTATCTGCCTCCGTAGGTGCTAGTAATCTTGTTGCTGTAATTGTTTTTGCGGTCATTTTTTGCTCTCATACCTTATACTATCAGGCCTTTGATTATTAACTCTTACTTCTCTTAGATAATGAGGGCTGAAACTGCTGCTTATTTTTTTCATAAGCTTTTGCGCCAACCAATTTTCTATCTTTTCTCGTTTCATCACATTTGTTCCAAATATAAACTGATGCCTGAGCCTTGTAGGATAAAATAAAAATTTATAACAGAATGAATGTCTGAAATACATTTAAAGTAGAGCATGAAGTAAGAATAAATTAGAACACTGAGAAATGAACACTGAGGTCATTAAGATTCAAATATCATAGAAAGATGAAAATGATCCAACAGAAAAAACTCTCAGAAAAGCAGTTGAGGAAATCCAGCATAGTGAAATATGAATTAGCCTAGAAGACATACTCATGAAATAAATTAAACTATGGCAGGCAATTCATAAACAAATAGCAAAAAGAGTTCATTAGAGCCTTAGGGTTTCGTAGTTAAACATACTTAATAACCTTTGAGTTAGTGCTCCTAGAATCAGGACACTTGAATTTATCACCTCTTTCACTTATTGACTGCATGGTTTTGGAAAAGTTACTTAAATTATAGGATCTGCATTTTCTTTCTCTGCAAAATTGTTGTCATAAGATCTTTTGTAAAATTGGATTTTTAAAAATGAGTTAATACATGTAAAGAATTTAGAACAATGCTTGGCACATAATCATATTTATTGTTGTCAGTTTGAATATGTCACTCATGTTTTCATTCAAGCAAGGACTTATTGTCCTCATTTCTAAGTGAGGTAGCAAGTGGTTCTTTTCAATTAACACTTTCTTTAGGAATTACTTTAGTTGTACTTTAGATTTCTCACACAAGATAAACTGTGTGATATTTAAATTTGTATGTCTGATGTTTTTGCTTAAAATTACAGAGATAATTGCTTTTTAAATTTAATAATATGACGTTCATATATGTGAGTCTTGAGTTATTTCACTTATGAGTATGGTCTCAAGTTACATCCATTTACCTATAAAAGTCTCAAGTTTATCCTTCTTTTTGGCTGAGTAGTACTCTATTGTATAAAAATACCATATGTTTTTTAGTCATTCCTCAGTTGATGTGTATTTGAGTTGTTTCCAAAATTTAGCTGTTACAACCTGTGCTGCCATAAACATGAGTCACAATAGATATTGTGAAATTGGAAGAAACTGTTTAAGAAAAAGAAACTAGGATGGGTGAAAGGGGAAAGGAAGGTAGGGAAAAGGGAAAAAATGCAAGTCAGTTATATTATTAGTGTGTCTTTAAAAGGAAGATTTTCTTAAAAAGGAAGATTTCCTAAAAAATAGTTGTTCATAACTTCATAGAAAATAAAATTAAACAGAACAAAATGGTATAAGACCAATCAAAACAAAAGAATGAAGTTATTATAGGACTTCAATAGAAGACAATAGGAAATAAACAATGGCTACCATAATGTCTCCCATTTTCTTCAAAATAGCTGTTCATATCTTCACACATACTGAAATCAAATAATAGAAAACAGACTAGAACCAATAAAAAAAAAGAATGAAAGGATTACAGGATTTCAAAACCAGATAACAGGAAATAAACATTGGTTACTATAACGTCTCATTTTCTTCAAAACAGTCTTCCATACTTTCACACGTAAAACAAGAGACACTTGTAGCCACTGTTGATTTCCTTTTGTCTTGTTTTGAAATTCTGTGTTGCTAGCATTGTTCTGTTCTGATTTGCTTTGTTATGTTTTGCTTTGCTTTGTTTTATTCTCTTTAAAATAACAAAAAGTTTTTACAAAAGTTAAGTTTGTGCTAATATCAATTAGACAAATTTTTATGCTCTTGTACCCTGAGCAACTACTTTAAAAGTAACAACATGTAATGTATTAACTATTATTCTCCTATTATTTGGTTATGAAATTTTGTTTTATCTTTTTCCATAAAATAAGCAAAAAAAAGATTATGAAGAAATAATTGGTAAAATACTATTATTGAGTATTTTGTTTCTAAAGTCATTAAAATATCAGAACTGTGCTTACTGCAGTTGCATGTAAATTAATAGAGAATTTTTCATTTATGTTATTAAGTGAAATTTATGTTATTAAATGAGCTCTATGTAGACATCACATCTGAAAAGGTAACAGATCATGAGCTTCGGCCAAAAAGCACTAAAATGAAATGTTTATGCTTCGGTTTTTCTGCTTTATGTCAGGTTAACTTTAGGCTGTGCTTCACTTTTCTGTGTGTTGAACAGGAAGTAAAAACTTGTATAGTAAAATGTATGTATATATATTTTACAGAGATTCACCAGACTCAGTCCTCTTCTAGAGATAGCCTATGTTCAAAGGCTTGCCACAAAATAGACTCAATAATTTCAGCACAGCATGAATAGGCTACTATAGCTTCAGAGTTTCCCAAGAGGAAGGCTTAGATTGTTGGTACAATTCCTGCTACCAAAAGTGATAATTCTAATTCTAAGCTCTTTAGAGATCTTTAGAGCATAAAAAGAAAAATATATAAATCTAGAGTCTGAATTTTTATTTTTAGTTAATAATGACAAAGTCTGACTTAAACACAGAAATCTCAAGCATTAAACTTACCCCAAAAGTCTGCTTCCAAGTGGACTCAAATTAGGATATAAGTACCGTTTGCTGCTTTATTTTAATCAAATGGATTGGTATAGTCAGAGAGCAATGGATTTTTTATCAAATGGTTTATATTGAATTACTGTGTTTTTAATAATTGCATTAATATGGACTGTTAAGTTTTGTATGAATTCATTTTTGTATTTATCAGAGTAAATTCCAAGGACTTATACAATAAAACAAAAACAAAACTATTAGCTACTAACTAAACTCTTAAAAGTTGATTTATAAGGAGTTATCACTCTCTAAAATATTCTGATTGAATTTTAGGTAGCAAAAAGTAAACTGAAAATAATATATTTGATTACCTGGAGTAAGAAATACCCAACATACCCTATATTTTTACAAGCTGAAATATTTCTCATTTTTAGAAAATGAATATAACAGGGCAAAGTATGTGTACAAATTGGTATTATGTTCATATGAGCCTAACATTTAAACAAAAATATAATGAGAGAATACATAGATACAAGTATCCATACAAGTAAGACTCCATATAAGCAGAATTTTCCACATAAAGAGAAAAATATATAAATCTAGAGTCTGAATTTTTATTTTTAGTTAATAATGATGAAGTCTGACTTAAAACTATTTCCCTAAATCTCTTCCAAGGACCTCATCTTTGTTATTTAATTTCTAAATGAATTTTGTGCATGTTTGAGTTCAAATGATTATAAGAGCTTCATAGGAGTGAGTTACAATGACACATTTAATTTTATTTTTCAATAATGGATCTCAACTCCAAGGCCTTGCACATGCTAGGCAAGAACTTCAGCACTGACCTATAACCCCAACCACATTATCAATAAGCTACGTGTGAAGAAAGAAGAAAAAGCAAAAGATGATCATTTAAGAGTTATCTTCTCACTGGCTTCCTTCTGAAGAGGAGAACTGAGGACAAAACTATAAAAGTTTTTAGAGTACAGCATAAGTGATTTAAATTAACCATAAGGAAGATTTCCCTGATGGGCAATGGTTGTTAAACACGGAAATGAGTTTCTAAAAAGGAAGCTATAGAACAGAACAGAAAAAGGTATCTTTAAATACGATCTAGGTTATATTCCAAACTGTACTTGGTTGAACATTTATTCTGTCTAAAGAAATATGTGTGTGTTTGTGTGTGTGTGTATCTGCATGCATTTGTGAGTGTGTGTGTGTGTGTGTGTGTGCGTGTGCGCATTACAAGAATGTTTCATTGCTTGGTGAATCCATGACTTGATATCCAGGCTATGTTCCTTAAAAAGAAAAATCAACTACAAAAGCTGACTTATTTAATATTATTCAGTTTTTAAAAGTTTTTATTAAATTTTGCTATAATGTAAATGAACTGTTTTCCCAAGTAATGCCTATTGCACTGATATATCCATTGCTACAAGAAGATAACAGAGGCTTGGGTCACACATGAAGCAAAAATGTTTACATAGCTCACAGTCTTGGTAGCTTTTCAGGTCAAACACTATGGCAGTAGCTCTGGTGTGGGCCTCCCTAGCTTAGTCATCTCATGACAGACAGCATCATAGTGGGAAAAGATGCAAGAGACAAATATCACATGATGAGCCAGAAAACCAGAATGGAGAGGGGTCAGTCTTGCTCTTTTATAATAACCTTCTCATGAAACTAAGCCAGGCTACCACAAGAACTACCTCAGTATCTTTCTAAAGTGATGTCTTCAGAGATCCTTCATTAGGATTCCTCTCCTATTCTTCTACTTCTCACATTGCCAAAATAGGGCTCAAACTTCCAACACACAGAAACTATGCTGGACACATTTAAATGGTACCCAAATCATCACACTTATTAGTTTAAAAATGCTTACTTTCTAGAGTTTTAAATGATGCATTTACTTCCAAATCCATATTTATAATGTTGTACAGTTATGGATATATTTTCTTTTTCTTAGGATAGAGATGGATAAAAGGGAGCCACACTATTAATGAAAATAAGTTATCTGAGTCAGATTTTTCTTTGACTTCATTCCAGTTCCACAGAGATAAGTGGAAAGACTTTTCAACCAAACCGTGATTACAAGCTTCTCGTCCAGGACTCATGTTATATGGGGTTAGATGCACCAGTAATTGACAGTCCCATGTTACGCTGTTACTCAGAGTCACTAACTGCAATCCAGTGTCCTCAGCCAAATCCCTCTGCCTCTCTCTGAGGGTGGCTACTTTCCTACACATTTAACAAACCTTCTTGAGGGTGGACCCCTACAATCATGGTAATCTTCTAGCTATATACTTTGTGACATCATTATTGGTTTACCTAAATACAAACATGAATATTTTTGAAATACATTATAATGGAAACTTGAGAAAAACAATTGAATTTTAGAAAGAAAAACAGAGTTCTTCATTATCAGTGAAATAAGATTTAGCTGAGAAAAAAGTTTTTTTCTTCTTAATTCTCTTAAGGACACTAAAGAATGAAATGTCAGCAGTAGAACTAATTTTCGAGAGAAGAGTACACAAAGAAGTAAGTATACTTACTTAAAGACTTCTAAATCAGCTAATATGTGTATAATATATATCAAATAAAGAAAATATTCAGGAATAGATATTCTCCGGTGAAATTCTAAAGCATATTGGACCAACACAAAACAGCAATATTGGGGTAAGAACTAAATTTTTTCTGAAATAAAAGGTTAATAAAACACTAACATTTTATAAAATTATTGAAACCTATAAAAAGATTGTAGAATTATAAGCAATAGATCCTAAAATTATAAAAGAGAATGTAGTAAACAATTTTAATTACTAATTCTTTCCGTTCATTTGATGAAACACATCTCCTGGTCCCTGTCCCTCCACCTCTCCCCACTGTCACATGTACAACAAACTCACCAAAGGCGTGCTAGCAGATTGATAGCCTAAATACGATTCAGTTTATATAGATATTCCGAGGACAGAATAATTAGGGGTGAGTTCATTAATATCAAAAAAATTGCAACTCTCATCACTCTAAAGCATAGTCACTGTTGCATAATAAAAACTTTAAAAGAAAAATCTACTTTTCCATGAAGCTTGATCTAATATCAATTAGTTTTACAAGATAGTTATTTCCCTAATCATTTCTGTGCAGTAATAATCTTATCTGATTATGACTTTTCCTACCTGGAGAACTTTTCTCGTTTCATGCAGTATTCTTGAGCTATCGTTACTTTGATGCCGAGTGCAGCCTTTCCTGATTCACACATTTGTCTCATAAAGATGTACTGGGTACCTACGAAGATCCAGGTCATTTGCTATTTCTACACCTGTAGAGTTAGAAGGAAAGCTTTAAACCATTGTTCTCTTTCATAATGCCCAGTTTTAGCATATGAATCAGATTAATAAGAAATAATATAACTATGGGGTAAGATAGAAGTGCAGGTGATTAAGAAAAGGACCAAAAAAGTAAGTGAAACAAGGTCACATCCTACAGAGACTCAAAAAAATGAAACTAGAGCCTTATGTGAATTATGGTAATATGAGGACTTAGAAGCAATATGGATATCTGTGTTGGAAAGACTGACTTTGCGAGGTAAACACCAGCTCTCTTCAGGGAGGGATAAAGGCTATACCAGGCAACTCACTCTCTTACATGAGCACTAGAATGAAGGTAGATATCCCCTGTTGGGAATTGATTAACATACACATTTATGTGATTAGAAAAAGACATTGTACAATAACTATTTAGAAGGCAGGTCTTACATTGCATGCACTTTACAGATTGACCTAAAAATCCAGGGAGAAATACTGTTTTGAAAAATCCTCATTCAGCTGTGTTATCATACAAATACGAAGGTGGTATTTTCTCAAACTGTATGGCAGAGGAACACTTCCTAGTACTGAGAAGATCTAAATATATTTTTATAGGTAGATTTATTGTTAGTTTTCAAGTAGATTTGTCAGGTAGAATGATGTTTAAGTATAAAGATTAGCTGTGAAGTTGCTCACATTACTGGTTTCTTTCTTGGCTATAATTTTCACAAGACAAAGTCAATGAAACCGTAAGTGAAAATGTGGATGTATATGCATATGTACATTTTGTGCCTTTCCTTTTATATTCTGTTCTCCAGTTGGTTTAGCTACCCCTATATTAGTGCTAAATTTCACACAAAAAAATGCTCTCTCATAAACACTTTTTGCTTCACTCCTAATTAAGCTTTGAAGGAGGAAAGAACAAATTTAAAATTCTTTCAGAGATGTAAGATTCTTGCATTGAAGCTTTAATAATTTTTCAAAGCTGTGCCTAAGGAAATGTTTAGCAAACATGCAATTGGACAGGCTGGTTAAAAGTGACGCCCTTATGGTACACAGAAATTTTAGGCAAATTTAACTGCACGATTGAGCAGTGATTAAATAATATAGCAACTTCTTGTAATGGGTTAAAATAATTTGTAGACCTAATTAATTGCTACAAACACTGATAGTCCTGTCAAATTTGCACAAAAGTTCATTGATCTTAAAATTCAGCTGAGCTCAAGAGAAGGACTGACAACATATTTTGTAGGCTCTGACAGAAAGCGACAACTAAAGATAAGTGTGAAGGTAGAGTAGAAGATACACCACCAGAAGAGATAAAACAGGATGATATTTTCAAAGAAATATTTTGCCTACATTTCTCCAGAGACAAGACTCCAAGAAGCAAATACCTGGCTTCTCATCTATTATACATAAAGGTATTTTTTTGTACTTTTAACAGCCTCTTACTTTTCAGTTTATAAGGAGCAAATGATAAATAGATCAGATTCTGTGCCAAGCTCATTTATTCTCAAAATTTGAAAGTAGACATATCCACTTATCAGGCCTTAGTATAAGAAATGAAACACTTTTACATGAATTGCTGATACTCAGCCTTCCATGTAATCCTCCTAAAAATGGAGGAAGCCTGCTACATTCTTTGTTCTGTGTTAGGGTCATGTGAGTATATTGTGCCCAGTAGTCTAGAGATCTGTTACAAGCTAAAGGACACAGAGCAGTACTGTTTTCCTTACCAACGATCACTCGCCTTTTGCCGATGTTGTGAGTAGCAAAGGAAAAATAATTAAGAATTTTTTTCATTTCTTTCAAGATTTGTAAGTGAGAAAATCCAATTATCAAGCTAAGTGACTAAACTGGGGCACCACAGTTCTACTTGCTCCAGCTAGTCACATAATCTGGAAGCAGTCTTGTTGCACAGTCTGACACAGAGAGCAAAATAGCTGCAGCTGTGTTAAAATTTTGAAAGCATTCAATGAGGTATGGATTAGGAAAAGAGTAATGAACTTGCAAACAATAATTTGAAAGGAGAGGCAGACTGCTGACCTTTAGGAAGTGGTTCCAGAAAGAAAATGTGGATAAACCTCACATATTTTGTATCACTGGAACTTCCCTGGTCTCTGGTTACTGTGTCACTTTCTAGATCCTAGCTCATGCTATAGTAATGAACGTTGTCTTTGTTTTTTTTCTTCCCAGCTCCAAAGTCTGTCTTGGGACAGTGTCATGTTTGTAATCTTTCAAAAGATAATTATACAGGTTTGAGTAGTCAGTCCCATTTGACATTGGTAACTGATCCTTCTGCAACTTTTCTCCTGCCTCACTTTCTTCCGTGCTCATTTCTGCTTTCTGGAATTATACTCCATTATTAACTAGGAGTCTATTAGCCTTTTTTTTTTTTGCCTGTGTTAAATAAAATTAATGTGTGCCATTGACCTGGACTCAGCTCCTGCAGTAGGACCAAATAGATCAAAGCAAAATGAAATCATTAATACTAAGGTTTCGTGTCACCAATTCAAAATCCAACTTGTAAGAGGTGACCTTCTGAGAATTCAGGAGACCCAAATATCAAGTCCCACTTAACCTGAGTATCAAGTCCCACTTGTCTGCTGTCTGAAAAACAGGAGACTCAGAGGTTTTGTGAACCAGAACTAGCATGATAACAAAGTTCTTGCTGAATTTTTAATACAAACAAGGAAAGAAACATTTCATTATTATCACATGTAGGCTGTTTTTTTTTCTTTTAGGATTTTTTCTGTACTATGTCATATCCTCCAACCTGCTCATATCACGTTTTGGAAAGTCACTGTTGTGTTGCCAAGCAGAGTGCCTTTGCAGATTTAATAGAAAAGACACTGCCCTATCCCTGAATCATAAATACAATCCAATTAGATCTTTCAAACTCAGTTTCTTGAAATTTGCTTTGTGATACCATGAAGCTGATTTCTAGCAACTCATAGTAAAATATAATTCCTTTCAAAGTACTAAAAGAAAAATACTTTTATAAAATTGGTGAGCATGTTCCCAATAAAATGTAAAATCTAAAATGTTATAACTTATTTTTATGGAAACTTACGGTTCTAAGTCTTCCAAGGAAATGTGTAGGTAATCAGGCATTCTTAATTTTATATATAGTTATCTGTGGGCATAATATTTGGAGGACAAAAAATTTTACACTACTGGTTTCCACAGAAAGGGTATAAGATATCAGAATTGCTGATGTTTGACATAGTGAGAATCGTTTAATTTATTTTCATGTACTGCTGCCTTTTTTTGCTTTGGAGTGAGAACACTAAGTTCTAGTGAATATGTTAAAATCTATAACTGTGGTTATTAATAGCCCCGGCAGTTGGAGCATACACCATGTCTTAGAACCTACAGGCAACTCTATTATCTCCTCTATCCATTTCTTATATCCTGCTTGAGAGTCATCTTGCCTGAAGGACTTCTTTCCACTGGTGTGAAACCGAAGTGTGTATTTCTCATTTAAACAGGTGCAGCACTACTCTTCTTCATGAATAGTTTCCCAGTGCAGTGTTTCAAATTCTCTGAAGAGTCAAAATCTAGGTAAATTTAATGAACTGGAAAGTTCTGAATTTCTGTTTAAATATATATAATTTCAATGAAAACTCTAAAAAAGCTAAGGTCAACAAACAAAGGAAAATATGAGAAATTTTCAAACACTACAGTGAATGTTATTTCTTAGTCCTTGATCAAGCTTTGATGATGTAATTAAGCTCCTTAAAGGGTGACATGTTGGGACTACAAACTTGAAAAATACGTTAACAATGAAATGTGTCATTACAGAATTATTCCATCTATTTGCTTTAATTCTAATTAGGATCAAGTTTCATGTGTTTGGTCTCTGAACTGAAAGAGAAATTTAGATAATATATTTGCCATATTAATGTTCTACAATTATGATTTTTAATTAACAGTTTGGTAATTATTTTATTAAAAATTAATTGGAGAAATTTGAAATTCCAAAATTGTCTTTGTCATTAACATTATAAAAATAACAATAGTCGGAATTTCTAATAGCCTAATATCTAGGCTTGAAAAAGTAAATGAAAATGATTATATATTATAATCCAACTCATGAATGATTTGTGGAGGACTATTGTATTATAAGATAGAGGCACTTATATTAAATTTTACTAGGTTAAAGTATGAATTGGGAATTAAGTGAGATTTCGCAGAGAAGTCTTGATGAGTGAGACACATATTTAGGCATATACGGGTCTTGAGTTAGGATATTATATTCCAAATAATAGTAACAGCTACAGTGGTGTTAAATAACATTATCCAAAGGAGAACTGATAAGTCATTGTTTATGACTTGAACAAATGTCAGAGGGTCCATGGTACCAGATCAGATCTAAGAGATACAACACAATATAGAAAAGCTAAACTAATGAATGTTATTCTGAAATCTTTGGGTAGCACTAAAATCTATTTTTTGTTTTATAATGTACTTTATTTTAATTTAAAGAGAATATAACAAAGCAGAGCAAAACAGAACTAAGCAAAGCAGAGGAAAACAGTACAAATAACACAGGGTTTCAAAAATATACATCAGGAAATCAACAATGGCTACCATAATGTCTCTTGTTGTCTTTGAAATAGTTGTCCATACAATCACACACAATAAGTTAATAAAAATCAAACTAGTATAAAAAAAATGAGAGCCTTAAGGGCTTTCAAGACCAGACTCTGAGAAATCAATAATGGTTACCATAATGTCTCTTGTTTTCTTCAAAACAGCTGTCCATACCTTCATACATATTGAAATAAAATAATTAAAAACAGACTAAAGCCAATCAAGATCAAGAATAAAAGCATTATTGGACTTCAAAACAAAATGACAGGAAGTCATTAATGGCTACCATGATGTCTCATTTTCTTCACTATAGTTATTCATGTTATTACACATAATAAAATCAATTCTTGTAAAGTCCTTAAGTGTAGTTTTAGGCATATATAAGCCCACAAGTGCCTCTATCTTGTAATACACTAGTCCTCCTTAAATCATGCATGAACACTTGTCCTTTCTGTATTAGAGGGGTGTGTGACTGTGTACTAGGGGGGGCTTGAGCACTCCCCACGTGGCTCACTGAAGCTCCCCAGCTGCTTGAGGTCACTGGGCAGGGCCCTACCAGGTTCTGAGTGGTGTAGTAAGGCCGGATGGTATGTGGAGCACACTGGGCAGGCCTTCAGCTTACGCCACATGAGACACCAAAGCTCCCTGGCTCCTTGGGGTCTCTGGGTGGGGTCCTATCAGGTTCCCAGCAAAGACTCCTGGCTGCACAGATGGACAGAGTTCACTGTGGCGGGCAACAGCTCACATGCAGCAGCTCTCTAAAATCACTTTTGTATGATGGACTACTATGATTAGAATTTTGCTTGAGGATATGTTTTGGTCAGTATTTTCAGGGAAACTGGAACAGAGGTCAAAACAGAGGGGAAACAGTCCAGCTCACTGTCTGGTTATCTACTCTAAGCAAAAGGAAAAAAAAGGAGAATGTCAGAACAAAAGCAGTGGAAGTGGGAATACAGAATAGAAAACTAACAAAATAGGTATTTGGAAAAAATTAAAAGTTGGTGATGTATGAGAGGAAGTAGTTGAGATCAGTTCAGGATAAACAAGTTTCCGACTGAAAAATTTGATGGTAGCTACTGGTCCTCCTCAGTGAATAAAGGAAAAGCAGGCTGAGCAAGACGCTTTAGAGAAGTGAGAATTGTGAGTTCATCTTTTCAAACTGGAAATAGAGGTGTATTTTGGGAAATACACTTGGAAATGACTAAAACTTCAGGCTTAAATTACAGAGAGTTTTAAATCCAAGGTATTTATTTGGAGGTCATCTGCATTTAAATAGTAACTGAATATTTTCAAGGAGATGAGGTTTCCCAAAGCAGGGATATAAAATTTTAAAAGTATAATGGAGAACAGAGCTTTTCCAGAAATTTGCATTGATATTTAAGCACAGGAGAACATTACTGAAGAAAACTGAGGTGTAACTATATAGATAGCAGCAGCAATGACAGTGATAATAGTCCCTTCCAAGTATTGGATGCTTAGCATGTTTTACACATTGATTACATGCTTTACATTCATATATTTTCCTGTTTAATCTTTGTGACCAAACATGATTATCATGTTTTAAAGCTGAGAAAACTAGAGTTCAGAATGATTTTCAATTCTTATTGATAGCACAGGTAACAGGAAGTATACTGGATGGAGGGAGTAGTATTTGACAATGATAGCTGCAATAATATTTCATTTTCAAATGCTATCCTAACAACTTGTCATTTTTCATCTGAAAGGGAGGCCATATTCCACTGATTTGATTCTGGACTGTACTATTTAGTTAGCTTCTTCTACCAAAAAGCACGATAGAAACAATGCTATTTCCCTTTAGAGACAACATAATCAAAGTGTCAGTTACATTCTATCTGATTTCCTAGCATGGTCATGTATATACACCATCTCTATGTTGTGAAGAAGCCCAAGAGCCTATGTTGAGGTCCATGTAGAGAGAAATTTTCTGCTCCACGAGACAACTTGAGTCACTTACAAGATTCCCAATTTAAGGCATGTAAGCAAAGTACTATTGGTGTTATTGTAAGTTACTTAATTTGGAGTTGGATTTCTATGCAATAATAAACAAATAAACAAATAATAAACAAATAATAAACAAATAAACAAATAATAAACAAATGACACTAATTTTGACCTCTGTATGTGAACAGACATTTCAAATATCTAAAATGCATGACATTGGATTTGAGACTGGCAATAAGTAAAAGCTGAAAATGACTCAAAGAGACTCTTAAAAAAAGCCTAAAGGACTCAGAGTAAACTATTTGTGAAGGCAGAAAAGTAATGAAAATATTCGATAGAATGATGTCCTTGTTATATAGTTTATGGTAAAATTTAGGGTTATATTTATATTGCAGATACAGGTACTTGGTCAGAGAGGGAATTTACAAATAGTTTGTCTCATGTTGAATGCTTTATTTCCAATCACTCTTCAGTTCCTTAACAGTAACATTCAAAGTACAGAATTTCTCAATTATGATAAAATAAAATTATATTTTCCTTTATTGTGTGCATTTACAATTGTGTCTAAGAAATGTTGCCTTATCTAATAACATAAAGATTTCCAACTACATTTTATATGAGCAGTTTTATGTTTTACTTATGTGTCTATAACATGAGTTATATGTGTATGGTGTGAGGGTGAGGAATGCATTCAGGTTTTATATATATATATATATATATATATATATATATATATATATATAACTCATATTTTTGTTATTATGTAAATATTACACTAAAAATTCCTGAGTTTTCACTGTTGATATAAAATACAAAATTCATTCTTGTATTTTGCATTTGTATAGTAAATTATTCACAGAAGTAATAGCAAAAAATTTCCCAAACAAAGGGAAAACAATCAGATATACAGATAAGTGAGGCATATAGAATGCCAAAGAGTCATAACCAAAATAAATCTATACCCAGGCATCTAATAATTAAGATCCCAGACATACAGCATACAAAAAGAATACTATAAGCTGTTAGAGAAAATATACAACTCACTTATCAAGAAAGTCTATTAGAATCACGGCAGACTTTTCAGCACAGACCCTTAAGTCATAAGGAGCTTGGAGTGAAGTGTTTCACATTTTTAAAGAAAACAACTTTCAACCCAGATGGATGTATCCTACAAAACTGTCTTTGAAAATTAATGGAGAAATAAGATACTTCTATGACAAAGGATAACTGAAGACATTTGTGTCAACCAAACCAACTCTAGAGAGTACTGAAAGCCATACTAGACAGAGAGAAAAATGACTATAATTTCCAAAACAACAATGGAAAGAGACCACCAAACAAGGCAAGCAATTAAACAAAGGGGAAAAACAGGAAACCAACATCAGGAAAATAACATGACAAAGTTGAGCCAGTACATATCAGTTATATCCATCAATGTAAATGGCTTCAATTCACCAATTAAAAGAAATAGGTTGACAAAATGGAACAAGAAGCAGGAATAAACAATATGTTGTATTCAAGAAATACATCTGACTCAAAAGATAACTCATAGGCTTAAGTCAAAGGATAGAAAACAATATTCTATGCAACAGGAACCCAGAAAAAAAGTAGAGGTAGCTCTTCTGTTTGCAGACAATGTAAACTTCAAACCAAAAATGGTCAAAAGAGGTAAAGAAAGTCACTACATACTCGTTAGGGGAATAATTCAAGAGGTGAGCTAACAGTCATAAACATATATGCACCAAATACAGGAGCACCCAACTATATAAGACAAATACTAATAGACATGTAAAACCAAATACACAATAACACATTTGTAGTAGGGGAACTTAATACCCCATTGCCACAAAGAGATAGATCAACTGAACAAAAAAGTCAGCAAAGAAATAACAGAACTGAACTGAATTGAAGCTGTGAACAAACGGACTTAGTAGACATATACAGAATGTTTCACCCAACCACATCAGAATGCACATTCTTCTCAGCTGTGCATGGGACATTCTCTAAAATAGGCCATATATTAGCCCATAGAACATTTTTAAGTAAATACAAAGGGATTGAAATTATCCTATGCAAATTATCTGACCACAGTGCACTCCAACTGGAAATTAATGGCAAAAGAAACTGCAAAACTTACATAAAGACATGGAAATTAAATAACAACCTCTTGAACAACCAGTGGATTACAGGTGAAATTAAAGAAGAAATTAAATAATACCTACAAGTCAATGAAAATGCGGATATAACATATCAAAACCTGTGGCTCATAATGCAAGTGGTCCTAATAGGAAAACATATAGTAATGAATTGTCACATCAGGAAAATGGATCACAAATAAACAATTTGATCTTATCCCTCAAGTTTCTAAATAATGAAGAGCAAATCAAGCCCAAAGTTCATAGAAGAGAGGAAATTATAAAGCGCAGAGCAGAAATTAACACAATTGAGACTAAGAAAATAATACCAAAAATTAATGAATCAAAGAGCTGATTCTTTGAGAGAATAAACAAAATTGATAAACTTGTAGCCAATCTTATCAAGAAAAGGAAGAAAAAACTCAAGTTCATGTTATAAGGAATGAAAAATGGAAAATTACTACAGATCTCATGGAAATACAGAAGATCATCAATACCTACTTTGAAAATCTTTATTCACATAAGGTGGAAAACAGAGAGGAAATGGGCAGATTTCTAGAAATGTATGACTCACCAAAGCTGAATCAAGAAGATATAACAATTTTGAATAACCCAGTATCAGCTACTAAAATTGAAAGTGTAATTTAAAAATTAACAACAAAGAAAAACCTAGGTCCTTATGGATTTATGGCTGAATTCTGTAAGAAATTTAGAGAAGATTTAACACCAATACTCTTCAAACTTTTCAATGAAATTGAAAGGGAAGCAATTCTTCCTAACTCATTCCTGGAGGCAAGTATTACTTGGGTACCAAAACCAGGGAAAGATGATCCAATGAAGGAGAACTATAGGCCAATCTCCCTAATGAATACTAATGCAAAGAGTCTCAGTAAAATACTGGCAAATAATGCAGAAAATCATCGGAAAGATTATACATCATGATGAAGTGGGATTTATCCCAGGAATGCAGGGATGGTTGAACAACCACAAATCAATAAAATAATACATCACATCAACAGAACCAAATACAAAAATCACATGATCATTTAAATAGACACAGAAAAAGCTTGTGATAAAGTTCAGCACTTGTTCATGATAAAAACCCTACAGAAACTTGGAATAGATGGCATCTAACTCAATCTGATAAAAGCCATCTATGACAAACCAACTACCAACATTATACTAAATGGACAAAACTTTCATGCTAAAATCAGGAACAAGACAAGGATGTTCTCTATCACCACTCCTATTCAATTTAGTTCTGGAATTGTAAACCAGAGCATTTGGACAAGAAAGAGAAATAAAAGGAATAACAATAGGAAAGGAAGAAGTTAAGTTATCAATATTTTCAGATGGCATGATACTCTATATAGAAGAACCCAAAAACTATCAAAAAATTACTAGAATTAATAAGAAAATTCAGCAGTATAGCTGGATACACGGTCAATACTGAAAAATCAGAAGCATTATTTTACACAACAAACTCACTCAGAAAGAAATTATGGAAATGACACATTTCACAACAGCATCAAAATAAAGAAATACTTAGGAATCAACCTAACAAAGGATGTAAAAATCTGTATGTTGAAAACTATATTACTCTTAAAAAGGAGTTTGAAGAGGATATCAAAAAATGGAAAGATATCCCTTGTTCTTGGTTAGGAAAAAACAATGTTTTGAATGGCCATACTCCCAAAACTGTTGTGCAGATTTAATGCAATTATGATGCAAATACAAATAACATACCTTATACATCTAGAGAAAACATTCCTACAATTCATTTGGGAACAGAAAAGACCTAGAATAGCAAAGGTAATCTTGGGCAACAAAGACAAGGCAGGAGGCATCACAATCACTGACTTTAAATTATACAACAAAGCTACAGTGGTAAAATCAGCATGGTACTGACAAAAAACAGTCCCTAGGATTAGTGAAACAGATTTGAAGATGTAGACACAACTACAAAGACACTTAGCCACCTTATCTTTGACATAGGGGTTAAACATGTTCACTGGATGAAAGATAGCCTATTTAATAAATGATGTTGGAAAAATTGGCTCTCCACATGCAAAAAACTGAAGCTAGACCTGTGTTTATGACCATGCACTAAATTAAACTCAAAATGGATCAAAGATCTAAATATTAAAGCAGAAACACTAAATCTACTGGAAAACAAAGTATGTAGAAATCTTGAAGACAAAGAGGTAGGCAAAGATTTCATGAACAAAATGAAAACTGCATGGGAAGTACTTCCCAGAATCAACAACTGGGATCTCATCTTATTAAAACGTTTTTGTACTTCAAAAGAAATTACCAACAGAGTGAAGACAAAACCCACAGAATAGGAAACAGTTTTAGCCAGGAAACAATTTTGTCCCTCAGACAAATGACTTACATCTAGAACATAAAAAGAACTGAAAAACATCAGCCCCTTCAAATTCAAAGACCCAATCCAAAAATGTGCATCTGAAATAAACATACATTTCTCAGATGAAGAAATACAAATGACAAATAAATACATGAAGATAAGCTCAGCCTCTTTGGTCATTCAAGGAATGAAAATTAAGACAACACTGAGATTCCATCTCACTCTAGAAAGAATGGCTGCCATTCAAGAAATCAACCAATACCAAATGTTGATGTGCATGTGGGGAAAAAGGTACACTTCTCCACTGTTGGTGGGAGTGTAGACTGGTGCAACCACTGTGGAAATCAGTGTGGAGATTCCTTTAAAAGCTAGGATTGGAAGTCATATTTAATCCAACTATAGCTCTTCTGGGTATTTTCCCAGAAAAACTGAAAAATGTCACGCCACAGAGATATATATGCACCCATGTTTATAGCAGCACAATTTGTAATAGCTAAATCTTGGAAACCACCAAAATGCCCATGAGCCGCAGAATGGGTAAAATAGGATGTGCTATTTTTATACAATAGATGCACTATTTTTATACAATAGCATATTATTCAGCTATAAAAAGGATAATCTTGAATCATTTATAGGTAAATGGAAGGAACTTGTGACCATACTCATAAGTGAAGTACATCAAACTCACACTTATAAATATCATATGTCTCCCTAATATAAAAATAATAAAAAGATCTGAAAGAGTAATAAGATCTAAAATATACAATAGATATTATAATAATGAAAAAAAGTGCTCAAAATGACAGAACTATTAGGATAGGGGAAAGGAAAAAAGAAGAAAGGAAAAGATTATATGTATGTTGGTAAACATACACAAATTTATGTATATATATATATATATATATATATATATATATATATACTAGACAGATAACTATACTCCTAATCTTTCTTAGTTCATCGGAAAACCAGTTTGTATTGTCATTGTTTGATTGATGACTTTTGTATCTAGATTTTTTAACCTGAATAACTAGTGCTGAGATAACAATGTGCAATATATTAAGTAGTATTAATTCTCTACATTTTTCTTTTCTGAAATTCTGTATTTCTATCCATTTTTTCTGTTTTGTTTTTTAAAATAAAAAAGATTAATTTGATTGTTTTTCTACATTCAAACTAATTTTGTACTAAGTTTAACCTATTTTGAAATTGTATTATTGTGTTATGTATGCAATTACTGTGCACACTCTTGTTTTTGGTGTTTATCTAATTTATACATATACTAACTAGTGTATTTTGCTAAAGATACTACAATTGAGTAAGAAAGTTTAAATTTATTTGAGAGTGGTTGTCAGGGTTATAAATTATTTTTTCGTTGCAGTGTCTTGGCAGTTTTGAGGTAGGAGGAATGATGATTTCATTGTGTAAATGAGTACATGCAATTAACTGGCATAAAGCTTTTATTACTTACCTATTACTATAACATATTGGACTGATATGCAATGATCAAAATACTAAATATTTATCTCAAATTCCTCTGTGTGAGGGACATGGGTGCATCTTAGCAAGATAATTGTAGCTCAGTCTTTTCATGTGCTTCAGACATCAGAAGGCTTGATATGTCTCAGTATTCAATTCCAAGACAGATCACTCACATGGCTGTTGGAAGGGGACCGTATTCCTTGGTAACTGTTGGCAGGAGACATTGAATCCTTGCACATAGACCTTTGAATCAGCTGCTTAAGTGCTTCAGAGTCCTTACAACATGAGAACTGTCCCAAAACAAGGCATCCAACAGACAGAGGAGAAAGTAACATTTCTTTTGTCACTCAGGCTTTGAATTTGAACACCATTATTTCTATGCTACATTACTCAGTAAAAGTAGTTGCTGACTGAAGCTCATGTGGGAGGAGAAGAAAATGGACAAGAAATTTTGGGTATATTTTTAATTACATATCATTCATTCTAGTAACTGTTCTGCTTGATCAATTTGGCTGATTTTCATTACATTTATTGACATATACAATGGCTCTTAGACTGACAGTGTTTTTATTTTCTATATCATAACTTATAAATTTATGTTTATTTTCCTTCTTAATATTTTTATTTTTTTAGTTTTTCAGTGCACTACTAGGTCGTTTTTTTTCTTCTACAGACATTTACCATAAAAAATATCCATTTATACCATATTGTAGCTACTTCTCATCAAAACTGATATGTATATTCACTTTTATCTCATTCAAAATACTTTTAAATTTTTCTTTCTTCCTTTGACCATGGGTTGCTTAAAAATATATTTCATTCTCATACATTTGGAAATTTAAAATGTCATCTGCTATTCAGTGTGAGTATAAATATCTTTCAGACAGAGAGCATACTTTGTATAGCCTGAGCCTTTTTAAATGCACTGAGTATAATTTTATCTCATAGAATGTGGTGTGTCCTAGTAAAAGTTCTATGAGGCCTTGAAAAGAATGTTAATTCCACCTTGTTGCATGGCATATTTCATAAATAGCAACCACACTACAGAAGATGATATGCTAGTCTTTTATGTTGCTATTTATTTTATGTCAGCATTATTTATCAATTATTGAGAGAAAATATTGATGTTTCCAACTCTGTGAGTTTGTCTAGTTCTCCTCTAAGTCCTATCAGTTTTTGTTTTATGTATCTTTAAGAATTCTGAGTAAGTTCATGAATGTGCAAGACTTTCGTGTCCTTATGATGAACTTCTGAAATTGATTGTTATTCTTGTTATAGGTTGCCTTTCTCTGGAATCTAGTTCCTCTGATACTAATGTCACTATTTCAGTTATCACATGTTTATGATTTCCATGAATATGTTTTCCCATCTTAAATTTAAAAAAATCCTTTCAATTTAATTGGTCTTCTTGAATTTCACACATGATAAGGTACAGATTTTTCTAATCTTACAAGCTACATTCTTAATTACTCTTAATTAGAGTAATTTCTACTGAAATTAAATGTGGTTATTGACAGCATCAGATTAAAATCTATCATGTTATTGTTGTCTATTATCCAAATGCCTCTTTTTTTCCTCTAATTTTGTCTTTGATAGAATAAATAAGTATATTCTATTATTTCATATCTGGAATATTTGATGCTCCATTATCTGCACTGTTTTGTTTAAGGATCAGCAAGGATTCAGTGTATGGATCCTTAAAAATTGTGATCAGTCTTTAAGTAAAATTATATTGAGAATAGAAAAAAAATAAATGGAGATAAAAAGGACACAAGGAAAACCATAATTTTAAAACTTTTAAGAAAATTGCAACTTGAGTATACTTTTCTTTTTTTGCTGTCATCACTTGGCTTTTGTTGTTTTCTTGTGTTCTCCATTTGTTTGTTTGATTGCTTTTTATTTTCTCTTTAAAATAATAAAAACATTTTTTGAATTATTTTATTTATGCTTTTATTTTCTCTTTAAAATAATAAAAAAATTCACACATAATACATTCACCCAAGGTTACAATGCCTTTTTCCTTTTTAGAAAACTGGACTTCCATGCACAGAGAAACAGTACTGTTCAGTGGTTTCCATATTTCTATGCTTCTAACACACGCAAATGGTTTGTATTCTAACATGGCCCACCATGGGGTAACCTTCCAGACACAAGAAATATATATTTTAGGTGTCTTGAAGACATGCCAAGAATACATTGACAATTCCCAGTCCCAGACCAAATGTACCTCACTGTGAGCACTCACATTCCCTCCTGAATGTGTCCTTCTTTCTACTCAATGAATCTTTCTACATCTTTGAGTAAGAAATTCTGGAATTTGTTTCTATGACTTCAGTGAGCTACCACCTACCAGGTGAGGGTGGGGACTTCAGCTTTCCTTCTCCCTAGTGAGGATCTCATCAGACCTGGCCAGTGACAACACCTCTTCACATGACATTTTATGTCAGTATAATTCTGTGTTGTCTCTCTTGGGTTTTGATGTTTGTTAATATACAATTTACTTCCAAAAGTTTTCTAAATTCAGAAAACATTTATATTTTTAATAAAAATATATATTACAGAGAATAAAAATTAATTTGATATTAGATATTTCTTTTGTTTATTATTCCATTGCTCAGGTCAACTTTTCAACCTGGCAACTTTTTTTTTTCTTCATGAAATATTTTACTATTTCTGATTTTATCATTTTGATTCTTTTAGTATATGTTATGGCTTCTATCTAAATGTTTCTTCAAAGTCTCACATGGCCATAGATAGGGAGTTTTGAAAATGGCTGGATTAGCATGTGTAAATGTAGATTAAGGGTGTGATACTGGGGTTAAAAGGGTTGATAATGGAAGCCCTACCCTGCCTGTGGGTGGCACTAATCAATAGGTTTACAGTTTGGATAGACTATAAAGGGAGAGAGGGAAGGCAGTTTTGGTCCTGCCTGCCTGGTGCTTCTTCCTTCTTGCTCTGCAGTCTGCCTATACTATCCCATCCTGTTTTGGAACCACTGGATTATGGACTGAAACATATACAAGCTGTGGACCAAAATTAGCTTTCTCCCCTTTAACTTTAGGTGTTTGGTATTTTGTCTTAGCAATGACGTAAGTAACTAAGACAGATTTTGGTACCAGAGAAATAGCATTTTTGATGGGACATTGGCTGTCCATATGCCTCAGAACCCTTTGGAACTGGCTTGCAGGATGAGTTTGCAAAAGTTTGGAGATGCCTACTGAAGAAGTCCTGGAGTGCTATAAGCAAAACTTTTTTTTTTTTAATTTGAAAGAGAATAAAACAAAAGGGGGCAGTACAGAGCAGATCAGAACAGGACAACATAGGCAACACAGAACTTTACATTAAGTCAACTGGACATCAACAGTAGCTAACACCATATCTCTTACTCTGCTATAGTTGAGCATAGTTTCAAATACAATAATATCAAACATAACACAATAGTATAAAGCCATGCATAGAGTGAAGAATTACAGGGCTTTCTGAACCGAATAACAGAAAATGTTCAATGGGTACTGTAATATCTCATTTTTGATAGAAAAGAAAAAAAAATTTGTTTCAGCTATCACACATATTCAAATTCCAATAAGACACAATGTGATAGAACCAATGGTAGTAGAACAAAAAAAAAGCATGGTAGGACTTCTAAGAAGGATGGTATTAAATCAGCAATAGCTGTCACAGTGTTTTGTTTTCTTCAAAACAGCTATTCATTTCATCAAGTATGATACAGTCAAACAAAACAGGATAAAACCATTCCAACTGATGACTGAAAACTTTGAAAGACTTCGAAGCTGTGAGATGGGGACTCATGCTTACCATAAAGTCTTATATACTCTTATCAAATCTCATATTAGGGAGATTATTTGGCATTTACCCTTGTGAGTTTGGTTTATTTCAATTAAAAGAATGGTCTCAAGTCATGTCCATTTATTTATAAATACTTCAATGTGATCATTTTTTATATCTGAGTAGTACTCCATTGAATAAAAATGCCACAACTTTTTTATCCATTCCTCAGTTGATGGCCACTTAGGTTGTTTCCAAGATCTGGCTATTACAAATTGTGCTGCTATAAACATGGGTGCACATATATCACTGTGGTATGAAGTTTTCAGTTCTTCTGGGAATATGCCTAGAAGCGCAATAGCTGGGTCAAATGGGACTTCCATACCCAGCTTTTTGAGGAATCTCCAGACTGACCTCCACAGTCATTGCACCAGTCTACACTCCCACCAACAGTGTAGAAGAGTTCCTTTTTCCCCACAGCCTCTCCAACAATTGTTGTTGGTAGTGTTTTCTATCTTGGCCATTCTTTCTGGAGTGGATGGAATCTCAGTGTGGCTTTAATTTGCATTTCTCTCATAACTAATGATGATGAACATTTTTTCATGTATTTATTTGCCATTCATATTTCTTCATCTGAGAACTGTGTATTCATTTCAGATGCATATTTTTGGATTGGGTCTT
>PVJX010015876.1:0-41582 GCA_004027295.1 Dolichotis patagonum | reverse complement strand
CTCAAAGATATAGGGGTAGGAAGAGAATTCTTGAACAAGAACCAAAGTACACGGGAAGTACTTCCCAGAATCAATAACTGGGACCACATCTTATTAAAGAGTTTCTGCATGTCAAAAGAGGTTTCCAGCAGAGTGAAAAGAAAACCCACAAATTGGGAAAAAATCTTCATGGACAGCGCCTCAGACAAAGGACTTTTGTCTAGAACTTATAAAGAATTAAAAAAAATTAGAGCCTCGAAATTCAAAGACCCAATCCAAAATGGGCATCTGAAATGAATACACAGTTCTCAGATGATGAATTATGAGTGGCAAATAAATACATGAAAAAATGTTCATCATCATTAGTCATGAGAGAAATGCAAATTAAAACCACACTGAGATTCCATCTCACTCCAGAAAGAATGGCCAAGATAGAAAACACTACCAACAACAAGTGTTGGAGAGGCTGTGGGGAAAAAGGAACTCTTCTATACTGTTGGTGGGAGTGTAGACTGGTGCAACGACTGTGGAGGTCAATCTGGAGATTCCTCAAAAAGCTGGGTATGGAAGTCCCATTTGACCCAGCTATTCCACTTCTAGACATATTCCCAGAAGAACTGAAAACATCATACCACAGTGATATATGTGCACCCATGTTTATAGCAGCATAATTTGTAATAGCCAGATCTTGGAAGCAACCTAAGTGCCCGTCAACTGAGGAATGGATAAAAAAGTTGTGGCATTTTTATACAATGGAGTACTACTCAGCTATAAAGAATGATCACATCGAGATATTTATAAATAAATGTGCACGACTTGAGACCATTCTCTTAAGTGAAATAAACCAAACTCACGAGGGTAAATACCATATAGTCTCCCTAATATGAGATTTGATGAGTATATAAGACTTTATGGTAAGCTTGAGTCCCCATCTCATAGCTTCGAAGTCTTTCAAAGTTTTAAATCATCAGTTGGAATGGTGTTATCCTGTTTTGTTTGACTATATCATACTTGATGATATGAATAGCTGTTCTGAAGCAAACAAAACATTATGACAGCTATTGCTGATTTAATATTATCCTTCTTAGAAGTCCTACCATGCTTTTTTGTTCTACTACCGTTAGTTCTATCTATCAGATTGTGTCTTATTGGAATTTGAATATGTGTGATAGTTCAAACAAATTTTTTTCTTTTTTATCAAAAATGAGATATTATAGTACCCATTGATCATTTTGTGTTATTTGGTTCAGAAAGCCCTGTAATTCTTTCACTCTATGCATGACTTTATACTATTGTGATATGTTTGATATTATTGTATTTGAAACTATGCTCAACTATAGCAGAGTAAGAGATATGGTGTTAGCTACTGTTGATGTCCAGTTGACTTAATGTAAAGTACTGTGTTGCCTATGTTGTCCTGTTCTGATCTGCTCTGTACTGCCCCCTTTTGTTTTATTCTCTTTCAAATAAAAAAAAGAGATATCTCTGTATGTCCGCTAATGCTGTTTGATGTTGCATGTTTGCTGCCCTCAATCTCTTTTGTATTTACCTTCCTGGATCAATGTTCTCAGGGTTGGGGGCTGGGGTTTTTTTCTTATTTCTCCCTTTCGTCATGTTTTTGGTTCCTTCCATACAAGTGTACAGTGTAATTCCCAGACCCTTTTCTTGTTGGTTAAAGCTCCTCTGGAGCACACAGGCTAGGGGCTTCTGTCCTCTGGATTCTGCTGTCAGAGTTTGAAGTTCAAGTAAGGACAGTGTGCACTGGCTCTTCCCCTCCGGGCCAGTCAGCCTTTGCAGGCCTTCACTGTGTCAGTGTGCACCGAGCTCAGGGGATTAATTTGTAGTGACCCACCAGGTCCTGGCCAGGGGCACAGCCCAGTCCAAGCAGATTTCACCAATCTGCTCGGCAAGGGGAGCAACCAACTGGAGCCTCTTGCTTATGGAGCTAGGGTTGTCCTGCCCAAATCCAACATGTCGTCCAGTCAGTTGCCCCTTTCCTGCGGGAGGGTCTTATTCCCATCACTCACCGCGTGTTGATGTCAGTGCCTGAGAACTGCTGGGCTGCTCGACCTCCGACCTCAGCGCGGCTGTGGTGCAAATTCATGGTGTCTCTTGGTGGGTCGTGTGCAGGGCCGGGTCTGGGCGAGTCACGCACAGGGCTGTTCAGCTCCACACTCCAGCCACTCAACCCAGTCTCATTGGTGTGGTTCGGTTGTCAGGTTGGTCTTGGGCAGGAATTCATGCAGCTTGAGGAGAGCGCTGTGCTTGCTGATCTTAGCTTCACTAATAGTAGCCCCAAGACCTCATATTTGAGCAGTTTTTTTCACTGTAGTTTCTTCCTGGGTTGAGAGAGTCCATCTCTCTCTGTTTGGGTCTCTCCAGGGTGTTCTATTCTGGCATTTAAGCTGTCTCTCTCAGAGAGGGTCCCTCTTCTGCTACCTACCAGTCTGCCATCTTTGGAAACCCCTCCAGACTTGAGCTTTTGAAAATATCACTGCATTCATCATGTGTAGCAACTCTGTGCAGCAGGTGCCCTAACAATCCCTACTTTGCCAAAGACAAATCAGAGCATAGAATGGTTAAATAACTGCCCAAGTTTATAATGCTATCAAATGGTGGAGGAAGATCAGAACTTGATGGTCTGGCTCTAGTCTGTGAGTTTTACTATAGTGCAATTACCCCAGCTTATCTTTTCTAGTATGGATAGACCTATGTCTGTTACTTCTAGAAAAAAAAAGCAAGCAAACAAAAAGCAAAATCCTGGGGATTATAGGTAAAAAATATTACCCACTTGACAGAACATATTTACAAGGCAAGCAAAGAGGCATTGTAAATGAAATAATGTTTTATTTTCTGTTTTGTAACTGGAAAAGATTTCACACATCTTCAACCTTTCAAAATACTTTCAATGCATTTCAGCAGGGACTGAAAGTCAGAAAAATGAAACTGATGAGATTATGCCAATTGTGTTAATGCCACCTGCATTTAGACAGAAGAAGCATAACTTACATGGCCTAAGAGAAGTGAGAGAGATGGCAGGTGACATAAGTTCATTACATAATAGAGTGCATCTATCCTCACTATTCCTTTCTTTTAAAAAATGTTATCTTTTCTCTTCTTTTGTGATTGACTAATTAGAAAAACTTAATTACATTGTGATGTACATCATTTCATTCTTGTTCTGAGGAAATATTCCACTGAAATTATGGCTATCAAAATGAAATATCACCATAGTTTGGATTAAGGGGAATTTTGCCCAGGTTTCACTGACCTATTGGTAAGTGTACATGGATATCTCTATCTGTCTATCTATCTATCTATCTATCTATCATCTATCTATGTATCTGTGTATCTATCTATCTATCTATCTATCTATCTATCTATGTATCTGTGTATCTATCTATCTATCTATCTATCTATCTGTCTATCTATCTACCAACCAACCATCTGTCTATCATCTATGGTAGGTCTATCATCTATGGGCTCCCCGACCTCCGACCTCAGCGCGGCTGTGGTGCGAATTCACGGTGCCTCTGGGTGGGCCGTGTGCAGGGCCCGGTCCGGGTGAGCCACCCACAGGGTTGTTCAGCTCCATGCTCCAGCCACTCAAGCCAGTCGCATCAGCGCGGTTCGGTCATCAGGTCAGGTCGATCATCTATGGTACTGGAAACTGAATCTAGGGTCTAAGGCCTTCTTTAAATGGAGTTACATGTTTATTTTGCAATTTGGGGTTTTTTTCTTTTTAAAAATGGATTGTTGTCCAAAGCCATCTCCATATTTTTAATAATCTTGGCTAAGTTTCAAATCAGATATTTGAACTTATGTTCTTAGATTTAAATAGTTTGTTCTTTAAAGTTAAACAACATGCCATATGATTCATACATTCAAATCTTTTGAACTTCCATCTGCTGTGAATGGGAAGGCTTTTCCATAGACACACACTCATATATACAAGAGAGGCTTGTAGAAAAAATCCACTGGAATCACGATCAGAGACTTTGGTTCAAGTTTGAAGTCAGCAATGTGACAGCTGGTATACTAGTCACATTATTTAATATTGGTCAGGGGTTATTCTACATTGTTGGCTTTAAAGTATACCATAGTATATACCCCATTCACCTCTTGGGGCTATTGTGTAAATCAAAAGGAATTATGTAAGTGATGCCTCTGTATAACTGTCTACCAAAACATGTAAATGTAAATGTAAATGTAAATGTAAATGTAAATGTAAATGTAAATGTAAATGTAAATGTATACTTCTTGTGTACATGAGTAACCTTTAAATGGTACGGAGAAGCCCATAAGAATAAAATAATGAAGATGAGAATGATAGGAGCAGGAGCGGGTGCTTGGCAGGTGGAATGAAGAAGAGGTTAGACTGCATCCTTGGGTTCTACGCCCCTGCGTGGGGGCAGGAATATAGAAGCTTTTTCCTTGCCTGCAGAGCCTGAGCTTTGTTCTATTGTTTCTCCCTTAATACTCAGGCAGAGCAAACATTGTGCTTGATTTCTCTGAACCAAGAATGGTAACATCTTGTTTTCCAGAGCTTGAACAAGCAGACCTAAATAGAAAGCTTACTGAAGGCTTCTGGGAAAATGTCCTTGGGTCTGTAGATGGAATTCCTGGAAAAGACAGACACTATTGTCCCTGAATTTTTTTTCTGGCTGCCATTTTGACACTGGTTTGAAGATGTAGCCAACAAATTCAAGAAGAGGAACAGGAAACTCATTGACTATAGTTAGAGAGCCCTATTCCAGACTCTTTGAGAAAATCATTCATTATCTGAGCTGCTTTGAGCTGAGTTTTTCTTTTACGTATAGCGAAAGGAAGACTTACTGATTCAACACTAGTCATCCTGTTTTTGGTTAAGTGGTTTAAAATGCTTGAGAAGTAAAAACTACAAGCTAGTTAATTAATATTCTGAAGGAATGCACATTGGCTAGGTATACACTTTTCTCGTGGGTTCTCAGAAGCACGCTGTGTGTGACGGCATGGAAATTCTGGAGATGACACCCTGAGCTGGTGCAGAGGTAGGCCCTCCTGCACACTGAGCCTCTTGTTGATCACTGATGCCCAGCACAGAGAAGCAAGAGTCACCAGCAGCAAGTTGCTAGGAATCAAGACAGTGCTCTTTGGACTTGGCATCGTACAGAAGGACCCATATTGCTCAGTATTCAGCCAAGCCAAAGCTATGTCCCTGTCTGCTTTGTAAAAAGGAGGAACTTGAAAAAGACATGTGCTGGGATGCAAGGCCTGAATCCTGGGAAACAAGGACAGAAAGTGATGCTGTGTCTGCTTTGAACTGAACACAGAAAATACCTAAGCCCAGAGGTATATTTTGTATTATTTGGATTTTTAAAATGATGCATACTATTTTTATAAAACTAATAGCACCCTTTTAAAAATTGAATAATTTATGAAGACTTAATTGTTTGATTTAAAATTCTTATTTAGAAACTTTCTTTTTGACAATAGATTTGGGAAATAGCCAGTAGGCTGTTCAGAATATTTCAAATACTAAAACTATATAATTTGGGAATATGATAATTTTTGTCTTTTATTTCTTCATCACGGGGGAAGCTATATGGTTCTAATGAAATCCAAAGCAGTATCATATTATTAGTAAAGCCAGGAATTATTGATGATCAAGATACAATATAAAATCCATCTTGTTGATCTTAAATATGTAGATGACTGGGAAAAATTCCAATTTATTTGCCAAATTGAGAGATTGATTATCTCAAAGCAATATTTTTTCTCTGTGCCCAAGCTTAGCATTTGTAATAATTTATTTTAAAAAATTAACACATAAATATAATGTCAAGCTTTTTTGTTGACAGTCCACTCATCTTGATATATTTTTGCTTGTGTCATGAACACAGGTGTGCTGTAAATTTAGATGACATCTTTGAAAAATTCTAATCATGATGGGAAATAACAAACTTTCACACAGTGGCTCATCCTCTGGTCTGTTTGCCCCACAATAATCTATGATCTCTGGATGATGCTGCCTCCTATTTTAATATCTCCATGCTCACCTGTATTTTGTAGAAGAATAATTATTTTGCAGAGAGGTGGGTCTGGTTTAAGCCCAGCTTCATAACCACCATTTCTGTAATCTTGGGCAACCCATTTAATTTTGTTAGGCCTCCCTGTAAAATGTTGCTAATGACACTATTTTAAGATTGATAATATACACATTTTATCTGCATCAGTGTGTGTAATCAATGAGTAATAGCTATTATTCTTGCCAAAAAACCTAACTAATGGAATATTGGTTTAAAAACCAAAGAACAAAAACTGAGTAAACAGCTTATTTTTAGACAATGAAGAGTATGTCATATAGAGCACAAATAGCCATGTTATTTGAAACAGGGGAAGATATCTAGATTAATGTTTTACTTAGAAGAAGAATATGAGGGTAAATGTGAGAAGATGGTAGTGGATGTGATCTCATGTAAGAGTAAATCATCTTTCTATTTTTCACTTAACAGTGCTGTTTATAATTTATTTATTGATAAGACTTTGGATTTTACTTTGTTTCAGAGCACATGAAACCATAACATAGGTCTCACAATTTATGTACTTGATTTTGTGTTATCTTGTGTTTGAGACAATTGTGTCTTTTGTTTCCCCAGCAGGGTATGCTGGGGCTGGTCCATAACTAAACTAGGGTAGAAACTCAGGATTAGTCAGCCTTCCTGTTGCTAGACTACGATAATACCCAACACCCATAATGTAAAGAAAGAAAGCTTTAATTTAGCTCATGGTTCGGGGGATTCAGTCTACAGCTGTCAGTCTCCAAAGCAGAAGCGTTGTGGCAGGAGGGTGTGGCAGAGCAAAGTGGCTTAACTCAGGGTGGGTGGGGAGGGGAGCAGGTGGGCAGTACCTGAGAGGAAGGGTGAGTGACCGCACACATATCCAAATCCACACGTCTGTGCCCCACCTAGACATTTCTAGCAGTGTGCTTACAATCAGCTAGGCATTTCTAAATCCAGTGTAGTAAACATCAAGATTAATGATTGTAAAACCTCTTTCTGCTATTTATTAGATACACACATCAGAGTCTTAGAAGCATCTCTGCCTTCTCAACTTTTTTATGCTCTTTACTCTTATTTTTCTTAAGTTTTTTCCAGCACCAGCCATCATTCTTTTCAACATGATATGCCATGTGTTTCTTCTGTAGCTTCTATAAAGCCTCAAACCTGGGCAGCCACATAATTCATGTTACCGTCTAGAAATTAATGGATGAGAGGTAGTTCCAGCAGCATTTGAAAGTCAAAAGACAGCTCTCCACCACTTCCACAAGCTTCGCTGTGTCATAAGACTTCCTCTCAGGAGACACCTGCTCTAAGAAATCTTCCCTGTTTTCCTTACTTCACCCCTTACTTTTGCATCTCCTTCTTCTACGTTCCCACATCACTCTACGCCTTGCTTCATAACGCCTATTATGATGCACTATAAATCTATTTACAGAACCATTGGATCATGAGCTCCTTGAGAATAAAGACTGAATGTACCTTTTTGATATTTGTGTTTTCAGTGACTAGAAGATTGCCCTGCACGTTGAGTAAGACAAGAATGCTATGGCAACTCAACGTGAGGAGTCATTCTCATTTGCACTTCTCAGTGCTGCCCTCGTGTGGTCGAGACTGCTGACAGTTATCGAAAGGAAGCAGCTGACTTGGTTTTAAATTTTGTTTTTTATTGGTACATGTTTGCAGTACATACAGATTACATTCCCCATAGGAAGCTGGTACATGTACATACACACTGTAATTATTTTTATCTTCCTTTGTATCCCTTCCCCCTCACTCCATCTCTAGATCTTATTTGCAAATGATCTGTCTCTCTGATTCCCATTATCCATACTTTATTTTACTCTTTAAATTACTTATATTTTGAGTTCATTATACAAGGAAAACTATGCAGTACAATGTTTAAGTTTGTGTATGTGATTTACTTTACTTAACACTGTGGTCTCAAGGTGGATCAATTTTCCTACTAAGGATTCAAATTTATCCTTCGTTATGGTTGACAGTATTCTTTATTTATCTGTTGATGGACATATAGGTGTCTTGCATGATTTAGCTGTTATGAGCTGTGCTGCTGTAAACATGATTATGCATGTGTAACTGCGATATGAGATGTTTAACATTTTTTTGGGAAAGATACTTAGAAGGAAAACAGCTGGGTGAATAGAGTTTCTAGTTATAGCTTTCTGAGGAATCTTCATAAGGTTATCCACAATGTTTGTACTAATTTCTATTCCCACTAACAATGTAGAAGGATTCTGTTTGCCCCACAGTATTTGTTACTGTTTGACTTATGAATAGTTATTCTTTCTGGAGTATGATAGAATTTCAATGTTGTTTTAATTTGTATTTCTCTAATGGCCAGAGATTTTGAACTTCTTGTTATATATTTATTGGCCATTTGTACTTCTTCAGAGAAGTGTTTATTTCAATTGCTCATATTTTATTGAGTCTTTTAAATTGCAGAGATCTATCTTTTTTTAGTTCCTTGTGTTTTGCATATTAGTTCTTTGTTCAAGGAGTAGCTGTCAAATTTTTTGCCTTTTCTGTGATTTGTCTTTTCACTCTTTTGGTTGTTTCCTTCGCCATGTAGAAGTTCTAAATCTGATATAGTCCCATTTGTTGATTCTTGATGTTATTTCTTGTGCAAATGGAATTCTGTTCAAAAAGTCTTTACTTATGCCTATATTTTCAGGAGTTTTACTTATTTTATCTTCCAGAAGATAAATGTTTCTGTTTCAGTGTACCAGTTGTTGATCCATTTTGATGTTGTTTTGGTACATAATGATAGATATGGATTCAGATTCAGTCTTCTGCATGTATAACTAGTTTTCCCAGCACCATTTGTTAGAGGCTTTCCTCTAGCAGGTGAGTGGAGAATTTATTGTCACACCTGAGATGCTTTCAAGACAGAAATCATAAACCAGTACAGGTACATCTAGGCCCTATTCCTGGTAAACTATGATACAAGATCACCATAATCACAGCACACAATGAAGAGAGTGGTGGCAATCCACCATGAATTATTCCAGCTCAAACAATAATTTCCAATAGGGAGGCACTGGAGAAGAACAGAGATAACCCAGCTAAGGTTTTCTGGTTGAATATACTGGAACCAAGTCTGGATACTTGGGCCAAAGGAGATCAGTGTGGAGGATACTAGGACCTCACAAAATGGAGAATGAGGTAGAAAATCTAGATGTGGATAGGGTCGAAGCCTTGGGGATGGTGCAGTGGTGGAACAGCCTCATCCAGGTGTGGACTGACAGATAAACCATTGTCATTTGAACCCCTCTATTTTGGGGATCAGTTCTCAATGTGAAGGGAGAAAATATCCACCTTTCCTTACTTGAGTCAGTCTGCTTGTTTGACAGCCCACTGAACTTTATGCAAGAGAGAGAACTGATTTCTTCAAAGGGAAATCAGCATGTCGTAAGTTCATTTCCTTCCTTTGTTTCCTTTTTGTCTATCTGGAAATACCTTTAGCACTCTAGTTGTGAGCAACTCTAACAATGAAACATCAATTTTTTAAAATTTTATTTAAAGAGAAAAAGCAAAACAGAAAAAAGGGTAGAAATAATACAGAATTTCAAAAAAAATTAAGAAACCACTACTTGATAAATTACATATTGTCTTCTTAGAAATAGTTGTTCATGTTACAAAATAAAGGCATACAAAGTGAACAAACAGTGAGGCTATAAACAGTTCTGTTAAACGATCCAATAAAAACTTGGTAATATGGTTATCAATCCCACACACTTAAACATACATGCCGTTATATCCTTTAGCGCATTTTCTTTTCCTCCTTTTGCTTTTTAAGTATATTATCTGTTTAGTTATATCATGTTTCAGCTTGCTCAGTACCTTATTGATCTGTTTTGTTGTTGTGATTTCCTTTTTAATCACCTTATATAATTCTGTTGTTTTGTTTTTGAGTTTCTCGTCATCCATGTCACATGGATCAGCTCTGATGGAGTTGGGAGTTTTTGGAGGTATTTTGTTACCTTGTTTTCTCATGTTCTATTGTTTTATTTTTATTTAATTTTTATTAACTTGGAGGTAGTAATATACAACAAAACAGGATGGAATAAAGCCAATTGAGACAGTGTAGTGAAATTGGCACAGAACATCACAGCAGGTCACCAGGACAACAATAATAGCACCATTGTATATCTCGTTATCTTCACAATAGTTGTTCTTCTACTAGGTACAGTAAAATCGAAAGAAATACACAACATTATAAACACATCAAAACAGAATATTGAATAGAGCAACACCGTTAATCAGGGCAAAGCAAAACGGCGATAAAAATACCTGCCTTCAGAGATAATAGAAGGACACTCACCCCACTTGCTGTACCACATATGGTCACCTCCTAAGAGATACCCAGATCCCTGGATACCGATTGTTAGGGGGGTTGGGGGGGTGGGGGTGGGATATGGTATGTTTGATTCTAAGCCTGCGCCCTGGTAGGCAGCAGGCTGGTTACTGGTTGGCTCAGCACCCTAAGTTCCAATATGGCGCGGATCTCAGGAAACGCTGTTACTTCATGTTTCCCCGCCCTGGGGTGGCCGCGGCTAAAGAAACATTAATTTAAACCCATTTTGCTTATTTACTATTTCTTAATCCTTTTGTCTGTCAAACTTCTTGAAATTTTATGAACTTTATTTCCCAGTCATTTTCAAGCTGCTTCAATGAGACTTCTGCTATCACAAATCAAACAACTTCTTTTTGTTGAAACAGCCAATAATCTCGTGGCTCAATCATTTATTCGGATATCAGTTGATTCTTATTTTACAAAATTTAGTAACATTTGATGCTGTTAATCACTTGATTTATAATGATAAGTATGATATCACCATAAATAATGATATAAAAACTCAATGGTATAAAGCTTTGAGTATGACCTTAAGCAAAAGGACAAGTGCTTTCCTCTGAGGAGCAGCTTACAGTGTTACCAAATTGAGCATATTGTTGAACAGTTAAAATCAACAACATATATTTTTGCTCCATAAATGATTATGGTTTGTGTGTGTATCATCAGATGATTATATTTCAGAATAAATACAGTTGTTAAGTTAAAATGCACAAATGGAAAGTGAAAATTATGCAAATTTCCTTTGTTATGCTTGTGCTTTTATTTTTGTAAGAAGAAAATATTCTTCATGGAAATGTATGAGTTGACATTATAGTCTAATCATACTTTATCATGTAAATGTATATTTACAATATTTTTAAAAGGCAGGTTATGTAAATTATTTTAAGCATATACAAAATTGTAGATTATTTACCAGCCTGAAAAGTGTGCATTTAGGAACAAATTGAAAAGCTTCCTTCAAATGAGAGACCCTAAATGCTCATCCTACTTGGAAGTGTTGATCACACCAGTGCATGCTTTATTTAGACAAAACATTTAGTGGAATTTCTTATGCCATAGAATCTAAATGTGCCTAACAGCTGAAACCTTTTAGTGTTAAATTTGATCACTATTTGAAATTTCTTATGAGACTTTTTAACAAATAATCAGCCTTATTCTTGGACGCATTTCTAGGATTTCTTTTGTTGACTATAGAGAAAATATTTACTCATTTAGGGGAAGAACATATACAGAGTCAAAATTCTACTTAACTTTACCTGTCCAGAGTCTCACCTACAGGTTTAATTTTTCTTTTTTTTAATAATTAAGTTTATTGGTACAATTTAGATATGTCTAATGATCACATTCATCATAGAGAATTTATACCTGTACGTGATATACTTAGTTCCTCTTTTTTCCTCATTACCCTACCATCTTCAACCACTCTTGCTTATTCATAAGGCTTTGTTTCCATTTTACCTTTTTTTATCCTTATTCACAAAGCTTTGTTTCCATTTTATCTTTTTTTCTTTTCTCTTCTACCCCCATTCCTCTTTCCCTTTGAACAATTAGTTTCTATTTCACAATATTTATTATGTATTTGGTTCTTGTTTACACTTTCAGCTTCTCACACCAGAGAGACAATGAGATATTTATACATATGTGTCCAATTTATTTCATTAATTCCTGTATACTCTCTTCACCCTAATGACTGTCTCCATAGATACTTGGAAGACTGGACAAGCAGGACAGTAGCAAGCTGTGCAAACCTATGCTTCCACTTTTCTCCCCAAGATATTGGATCCATTTGCAGAATGGCTGAGATGCCTTCAAAATTAATTTGCTTTAGCTAATGGTTGTGAGGTAGCAGAGGCCTACAACTTGGTAGTATTCGTAGCCAGCAAGTCTGTAGGACTCTTTTTAAAGAAGAGAGGAGCAATGATAGATAAAGAATCCCCAACTTTGGCCTAGGAAGAAAATTTCTAACTGGAGCATTCCAAGAATTACCCAGAGGGTTTTCAAGAACATCTGTTGTTATTGTCAGGGAGAGCTGTAAACAATTTCATTCTCTCTTATGAAATGAGACAGGGTTGCAACCTCATTCCATGGTTGTTGTACTTAGGACTTTGGGTGTGGTTATGAGAAGCTATGGAACAGAATTGGGGCAAATAGCTGATTGAGGTCTCATGAAGTCTAAAGGGGTATGGTTTACAATACCTTGTCTCTACCCAAATTTAAACACCAATTAAGAGCCAGATGAAGGAGGCAGATACAGAAGAAGGCAGTTTCTTAGACAATCAGCATCTTCATAATTTACCTGCACACTAAAACAAACAAAGACTTAACCACAAAGTCATCATAGGTTGGTTGCAGTGACCAATTGCTTGGTCTGCTTGGTGGGGTCTGCCTCTAAGAATCATAACACACAGAGCTAATATATGCTTTGCAAAAGCAACTGGTTTCCATTGCTAAAGTGAAGGGACAGAGTTGATTTCTCCAAGCTTTTTCTGGAGTTCAGCATGATAACATGGGAGGATGAAATGCAAAAGATTCAGAGTTGTTCTATTTTTTTGTTTTGGTATTGAAGATTGAACTCATGACCTCATACTTGCCAGGTAGGCACTTATTATGACACTGAACTATATCCCTGGCCCAAAGAGTTTTTCTTATGGAGGGTCTCTTTTTTGGAAAGAGGAGAAAAAGAAAGTTCTCTTTAGCAAGACTGCATCACTGACAGTGGAAAAATGCGTGACCATAGACATTTGTTTATGGAATATTAGTTTTTGTTCATTTCCATGATAAATACAAAGGACTATGAGACTCAAAAAAATGCAACACAGGGTTTCCAATCTCAAAAGATTACAACCCAACTGGAGTAACACAGCATATGTGGAAGTTTAGGTAACAACATACAGCATATATTATTAACTGCTCCAATGAGAGAAACAGAGGGGGAAAAGCTGAACAACTCAAAGAGAGGGCCAGGGGAATGCACTATATCAGTGAAATTGGGTAAGCAGCAGAGCACTCTGAAGAAGATGGGTGGACTTGGAAGGGAAGAAGCACAAATTTGAAGGAACTCCATGAGCCTCTGAATATGGGCATACATATGTGAATGTGTGTAACTTGTGCAAGAGAAGGAAGGAGCAGAGCATGTGGATATTCCAGGTGAACTGTCTTGGCTGTATTGGAGGGTTATGATGGCATACATAAGAAATCTGGGCCGTGTTACACACTGTAATACCATTTATGATGGACAATCACTAGTGATGGACTGGTTGCCCATATCCTTCTTCCTGCCATCCTTGTAATGGAATGTTTACTCTAGGTTGATGTTATAGTTTATATCCAGATGTCCTTCCAGTCTCATACAATTATAGTGGAGCTGGTTTTATGTACATGCAGAATGAAAGAGTTATGGGGTCAAGGAGGCTTCCACCCAGCTTTCCAAATGTCTGGGAGGCCAGGCAAAGTGCTCCTGAGAGGGCAGTGAATGAAACTCAAAGTATAGTGGAGATCCCAAAAATTGAAGTCAGAATGTGGAACATCTGAGGAAAGCAACAAGTAGTGGACAAAATCAGCCCAAGAGAAATCATGAGGGTTACAAACACTAGTAGTATCCTAGGATTGGGACTTCCCAAGTCATCTGGAGCTTACATCTCATTACATCTTGCTCCTGGGTGCTAGACAGGAACTACATGACTTGATGTTTGCACTGCTGGGTTTTTATCTTGTTTTGGTGCCATTCCTGTCTAACCTCCTATTTCTCGCTTTTGGAATGGAATGTTTACTCTATGCCTTTGTGTATTGTTAGTGTTTAACTTTTTTTTTTTTTTGAGTTTTACAGGGGTCGCAGCTGAGTTTGCCTTAAATCTCAGAGGAGAATTTGGACTGGGATTTTTCAGCAATGCTGAAACTGTTAAGACTTTGGCAATTTTTAGAGATGGACTAAATCCATTTTCCATGAAGATATGCACATGAGTCCTTTGGGGGCCAGAGGTTTGATGTTACAGTTTATATCTAGATGTTCCCCCAGTATCATGGAATCATAGATGAGGCTTTTGGGAGCCAATTGGATTATGGAGTGTGATACTCATCTGTGGATTAGACCTCTGATGAGTTTACAGTTAAATGTGATGTTTGGAGGTTAAGCCTGGTTAGAGAAGGTGGGGGGGTGGCCTAGAAGGGTATGTCTCTCTTCCTCCTTTCTTGATGTCTGTTTCATGAGAGACACAGAGATGGAAGAAAGTGAATGTGTATGAAGCAGCACATGAGTCAGAAAAAGAAAATAAGAGAGAAGGGAAATAACATTAGGGAGAGCAATCATGCTGTGAGCAACTCTATGCCATGACCCACTGCTCTGCCGCCCTACCTTGGAGCCAACCAACTACAGACTAAAACCTCTATAAATGTGAGCCTTCTTTAAATTGCATGTGCCAGGTATTGTGTCGCATTAATGAAGAAGTGACTAAGGCAGCTAGAGTATATTCTGCAACTTTGGTATGTCAATTGCTAAGTCCTTCTATTTCTATAATAGCTTTAATGGAAGACCAACTCAGATACAGCAAAGCATCACTGACCACCGAAGTTTGGAAAAGGAAAGCAAAACAAGCCATGTCTGGCTACTGTAAGAAGCACTGATAAAGGTCAGGAGTGTCACAATATCACAGAGCTGATGGGAAGTCTGATAGGGAAAAGGGAATGGCCAGAGTTGACAAGAAATGGAAAAGATTCTGCTGGGATGGATGAATTTTTTGGAAAATCCAGGATATCAAGAGACATCTAACAAAGGATGAGATTTGGTGGAATTTTCTTGAGCATACTTCCTATTTACTTCTAAGCATTCTATAATCTCATGTTGAGTGCCTGTGTTAAAACATTCTTCAAAAATGAACAACAATTATACATACAGTATACTGTGCAGGCATTATATATGAAGTATGTCAGGTAAGTCTGATCATTTAAAATATCATCTCAAAAACCCTGAGTCATTTGTAAGAAATGGATGCACCTTACAATACAATGTTAAATGAAGCAAATCAGATATGAAATCTTAAATATCCCACTGTTTCTCTTATATGAGAAACCCAAAATATAAGTAAATTAAAGAAAGTGAAAGATAGATAATGGGACACGGAACTAGATCTTTTGCGAAAAGGAAGGGACCAAGAGATGGTAGGAGAAGGAGGAGGAGGAGATGAAGAAAAGAATTCAGATGCATTATGCATGAGTTCTGAGATGAATGTAACCCTCATGTACTGCAAATACATACTAATAAAAATAAAAATTTAAAACATTTATGCCTGTGTTAAATAAAGACTTAAAAGAGACTTTATTTACTTCGTCGCTTAAAATATTTTTTTCAAATTCCTTTAATAAGGAACAGTATCAACTTAAATGAACTTTTGACCTATAGTCAGGGCTACCAGAAATCAAGCAAATTATTAGTTATCTAAGTCAGCTGATATACTGGGTGTAGGCCTTTTATTGACGGTTTGGATTTGGGGGTCTATTTTTCATTTTCTTTATTCTTATTCTTGATGAGAGAGAGAGAGAGAGAGAGAGAGAGAGAGAGAGAGAGAGAGAGAGAGAGAGGAGAGACCTATTTGTATCACATAGAGGCTGATTTAAGCACAGTTTTGTCATACTTGGTCTCCCTTGCATTCAGACAGACTGGCTGGGCTCCAGGGTTTTGCCCTTGGCAACTCTCTTGAGAAATATAGAATACAGAAGATGTAGATACTGTTGTTTGAGGCCACATTTGTTCTCAAGAAGGGCCCAAAGCTTAGGATTTAAAAAATTATAGCATTAGATGTAGACTATTTTTCTGTGGTGTCTAAAACTTTTTTTTTTTTGTTCTCACATCACTTTAAATCTCTTGTTCCTATAATTACTGCACAATATCTACATTCTACACACTATGAAGGCAATAAATCACCTGGAAAACTTTTGAGCAGAGTTGAGTTGTCTTGAGGTCAGTTTGGACATATAAAGGATGTATATTTTAGTGTGTTTTTAAAGTTTTATTGGTACATTTTAGACACACAATGATAACATTCACCTTAGGGATTTGTATCTTCACATGATATATCTTGCTTCTTTTTTCCCACCCCTCCCATCCTTTTACACCTCCTAGTGGAGATATTTTGATAAAGCCTGAAGTGGAGCAATAGAAGAATGATACAGTATAGGCAAAAGGAAGTTTATGTCACTTTTCAGGTGATAGTTTAGGATTTTTGAAGATTTAAGTACATCAAAATTTATGCTGCTTGTGTTGAATAACCTTCAGTATCAGGGAATACAAAAATAACAAAACTATAAAATGAAATTTTCTGGTGATTGAAACTATATGGTTGATATGTATTTATAAACTTCATTTTACATAAGAAGAGTTTATTCCATTAATAAACAAAATTTTATTGAAAATTTATGATACTCCTCACATCATTCTGAGCCCACACACCCAGTGGCAAATAGGTCAATCTAAATCCTTACTTTCAACAAATTTAATTTTTAGTGGCAAGAGACAGATAATAAATAATTTTAAAAGTAAGCAAGCAATGAGATATATGGAGTTTATTTTCTAGAATATGACTGTGGGACTATGTAGATTGGTTGTTCAGTAAATTCCTCTACAATAAAGTGACATGTAAGGGAAGAGACAAATGAGAAAGTCAGTAATACAGAGATCAGAGATTAGAATTTTCTAGCCAGATGCAATAGTTTTGACTGAAGAGCCCTGGACAAGAATAAGTATGAGATGTTTAATAATTGTGCTGGATACAAAAGGAGAATCCTTAGCATTACCACTGGAGAGTTGGAGAAGGACATGGTAGTGAAGTGTGGGATGGAGCAAAGGTTTGGAGTTTTATTCTGAGAGCAATGGTAGATTTTAAGCAGGAGAGTAATTGGGTATAGCTTTAAGATATCATTATGGTTTCTTTATAAAAAAAAAAGAGCTGCCAGGAAGACCTGACTGGAGCAGAGGATCCAGCTATGGCTCTCTTGTGGAGTGTGGTATGAAGTCAGACACTGGCTGTGTTCTAAGGTAGAGGCAATAAGATGCTCTAATAAAGTGCACAGTATGTGTGAAAACAAAGGAGTTCATGACAACTCCTGGGTTGTGGTCTGAGCATCTGGACTTAACAAGAGTTACTGTTTCATTGGGAAGAGTTGACTATTGGTGAATCAGGAGTGCATTTGATTATGGCCAACTTGAGGCAACTATTAGCTGGGTTAGTGGAAAGATCAAGTTGGTATAAATTTTAGGAGAAAGGTCAGGGCTGGGTTAGAGATAAAAATTGGAGAGTCACGGCCACAGAATTAATATCTGGATGTGCTTCATAATTCCTGGGGCTCAGTGAAAAATGAAAATGTGGAGTCCTCCTTTATTTGGGCTTCTCTTATAATACTATACACTGGGTGACTTATACACAGTATTACTTTAGTTCTTAAAATTGTGGAGGTTGAAAATCCAAGATGGGAAGCTGGGAAGATGGTGGCTCAATAAGCAGCAAAATAAAGAGTCTCTCTGAGAGAAACAGATCAGATGCTGGAATAAAACATCCTGGAGAAGAACAGATGGAAGGAGCTAGATCCTCTTGACCCAGGAAGAAACTAAAGGGAAATAAAAAGAAAGAAAAAAAAAAAAGAAAAGAAATCATGGACAGAAGGCTGTAGCCAGACACACTGTCACTGGAGAGCATGTCCCATTGTGTATGAAACACCACTGGAATCTGAAGACACGTGGTCATGGTGAAGTTGAGGGTTGGTGAGTCTCAGGGCCTTGGCAGGAGGAAGCAGATGCGGAGGGGAGCAGTGGAGCGGAGAGCGGTATTTGGCTCGGAGATGTGTACTGGCTTGCAGTGAGTGCGGGGAAATCAGTCCTCCCATGGGAGAGGGTGATTGGTTGGGTGACATTTTGGAGTTGGGCAGGACAAACCCAGAACCAGAACTGCAGTGACTTCATTCAGCCTCTCCTAGCATAGCGTATTGCTTGGACTGAGTCCTGCCTCTGTGCACTATCTAATAGCAAAGGATGAGGTCTCCCTGAAGGTATACCTAACCAGACCTATCCATGCGGCACACGTTAACATGGTGAAGACTCCCAGAGCTTGACCAGCTCAGAAGGGAGGGACCAGCCTGCCCCGTCCCTGATTGTACTTCAGTGGTCATCAGCAGACTGGGCAGGGCAGCAATCCCTAGCAAGCAAGCTTCAGAGTAATCATAGCTAATATAGGAGGTTCCAGGGACCCCCAGTATTCACTTGTCTGGAAGAAACCAGAACCATGATAGGAGGATGAAAGAAAAGGAAGTCTCAGCCCCCAACACAAGCACTACTGGCCCAGGAGAGTTAAACATGAAGAGATCAGGAGTTGCACATCTGTGGTGTCTGAAAAAGCGGCATCTGACATAAAGAATTATCTTTATGACATTATAAAAGAACTTAAAACAGAAATTCTAATATAAGTAAAGGAAAATATAAGAAAAAAATAAAAGAAATGCTGAGTACCTCTCAAGAAGACACAGATGGAAGAATGGAGGGGCATAGAAAAAGGAGAGAAACCTTTGATGAAGAATATTAAAAAAATCTAGAATACATGAAACAGATTCAAAGAGATTACCAGGAAATTAAAAAATCCATTGAAAGCTGGCAAAACTGCTTGAAAGAAACTAAAGGTAGACAATCAAACCTTGAAGACAGGTTTGCAGCTTGTGATTGCAAAAGGAAAGCTCTCTTAAAAATAACAAGGAACTAGGAAGTAACAATACAAGGTTATAAGATGACAAGAGGATATATAACTTAAGAAAAAAATGTGAGTGAAGAAGCAGGGGTAAACACAAATGAAATACAAAGGATATTTATAGAAATAATTAAAGAATACTTCCCAAGCATAGGAAAAGGAAATGATATTCAGATATATGAGGCATACAGAACTCCAACCAGCTGTAACCAAAATAGGCCTACACCCAGTCATAAAATAATCAAGATCCCAGAAATTCAACACAAGGACAGAATATTAAAAGCTGTCAGAGAAAAGAAACAGATCACCTATAAAGGAAAACCCATCAGAATCATGACAGACTTCTCGACACAAAGCATTCAATCAAGAAGAGCTTGAGTGAAGTATTCCAAGCCATGAAAGAAATAACCTCCAACCCAGATTGATGTACCCTGCAAAACTATCTCTCAAAATTAATGGAGAAACAAGATGCTTCCATAACAAAGAGGAACTGGGGGAGTTTGTGACCACCAATCCAACCCTACGAAAAATACTGAAGGACATTCTATAGAGAGAGAAAAGACCATGGTTTCAGGAACAGCAGCAGAGGGGGCTCACTGAATGGGACAGTCGAATGAAGGAGAAAAGTAGACAACCAATGGCAGAAAAATAGCATGACAGAGATGAGGCAGAAAAGGTTGGCCATAATTGCTAACATGGATGGCCTTGATACACTAATAAAAAGAAACACAGGCAGAGTGGATCAGGAGATAGGATCTATCACGATGCTCTGTATAAGAAATATATTTAACCTGAAAGAGGGTCTATGGACTGAAAGTCAAAGATGAGAACATAATGCTCTATGTGACAGGGAACCAGAAAAAAGTGGGGGTAGCTCGCCCATCAGCTGCAGATTGATTGGAAAGACATAACACTTTTATACAATGGAGAACTACTCAGTTATAAGGAAGGAAAACCTTGAGGCTCTTGTAGGTAAATGGATACAACTTGAGACCAAGCTCAGGGGTGAAAAGTTTCACAACAACTTAGGTAAATGAAGGGTTGTCTCCCTAATCTAAAAACTAAAGGAGTTAGTGATATACAAAATGTACAATGTGCCCTGTGAAAGTGAAAGGGGAGGAATTGTTTAAATAGGGAAGACAGAGGACATTTTTAATCTTGTATCATGATTTGAAACCCATATTGCTTTCATCACTCTGTTTAGTTTGGTTATATTCTGTTCCAGTTTGTCTAGTTGTATTAGATTTGAGGGCATTGACAGCTATTCCAAAGGTAGCAGGATATACTATGGTAACCATTTTTAGTTTCCTATTAATGTAATCTGAAACTCTGTATTGCTTTCACTGCCTTGTTTTGACTGATTTTATTTGAATCTGTCTTGTTCGATTGCCATCTTGTCTTGACTGATTTTATTTGAATCTGTTATGTTTGATAGTATCAAGTCTGAGAGTATAGGTAACTACTCTGAAGATAATAAGATTCACTCTGATACCCATTCTTGTTTACCATTACCTTCTTTTGAAGTCCTATAATGTCTCCAATGTTTTGTTTTTATTGATTCTGTTCTGTACTGCTATGTTCAATTTTATTGTACCTGATGATTTGGGCAATTCTATTGAAGATAATGAGACAGCATGATAACCATTGTAGATCACTTTGTACTGTGGTTTTTAAATTATGTACTATGTCCACCCTTTTGTTTTGAATGACCCCATTTTTTTCATTTGGTTTTATTCTTTTCAAAATAAAAAAATAAACAACAAAAAAGAGAAAATCCAAGATGAAGTCAGTGTACACTCAGTGTCTGTTGAGGGCTGGCTTTCAAGTTTCATAGGTGGCTCATTTTTTGCAGCTTCAAGTGGTAGAAAGCTTTCGTATGTTTCTTTTATAAAGGTACTGATGTCTTTCATGAAGTCTATTTCTGCGGCTAGATCACCTCCCTTATCTTCTAATACCATCACCCTAGGAGTTAAGATTTCAACATACTAATTTGGATAGGTACAACTACTCAGACAGTAGATGGCTTTCTGATGCTTATTAAACATTTCAAGTGGACAGTAACAGAGCATTGAAATAAATATGGAACATGTGTTACACATACTCATAAAGCTGCTTTAGGTGGCACAGAGAACCATGGGGCCGATGACTGAATAGAATATGAATAGCTGTGACTCTCAGGTGTCTGAGTTAACATGTGAATAACTTCCTCTAAAAAGAAACTCACCTGAGCAATTTATATTCAAGGTAGAGAAACTTGTTTTAATAGAAGGGGTTTGCATAAAGAGAGCGAGCTACAATTGGTTGGCAGCCACGTACTCCCATCCCTGGGTGACTAAAGATTTTTCCTCTCAGCTGTGTGCTTCAGTCTTATCAAATCAGTGTAGCTTCCTGGCTCAAAGCCTCACTCACCATGTGGAAAAGCTTTCTATCTGCAGCCCCTATTTAGTATCTGATGTTCTCTTTGACTATGCTGAATTCTTTACTTCTTTAATGTTAGTGGGAACTGCTGATATGAACTCACAGAGACTATATCATCTGCAGCCTGAAACTTGGACCCAGCCTCTCTCTTCCTCTGCTGCTGGCTACTGGCTACTTAAAAGTGATACTGTTTTCCAAAGTCTGAGAAATATAATTCCTATTGCCTATATGTCAAGGAAACTGAGTGAGAGGTATGAACCATGGAAGAGCTTTTAGGTAAGCAGCAGTAACCATGGCACGCAAAAGTGCTAATTGCCCTCCTTTTTCACCTCAAATCTTGTCAGGGTGCAGATGCTGCTATAAAAGTGAGGCAAGAGCAGGTACATCAGTATCACTGTCACTGTTGCCATGGAGAAGTAGGGATTTACAGTGGTATCATGTACAAGAAGGCCACTCTTATATTTAGAAACTTTCCCCCCTACACTAAGGAAACAGGGATGATTCTTAGATACATAATGGTAAGTCTTACATCCTTCCCTCCTCCCATTCTTCTTGGTTTATTTACCACATTGTCTATGACAGTTTGGCTTTTACCCATTAGAGTTTTGAGTAGTTATTGATGTGTTCAAAATCAAAGTTTTTATTTTATATGTCATTGATAGTCATACCGCTCTTCCTAAATAAAAAGGAAAAGTATGCATTTAGTAAATTATGTAGATGTATGTACACAAATATGCCTGTGTATATGTATGTACACATGCATCGATATATCTATATATACATCCACACACATACCTGTATATAGCTAGAGCATGTGTCATAGTACTTTTATTTGTGAACTCACATAACCGCTAAATTCTAATTATTCCTTCATGGATATAGGAATGAATCTTAGCTGATCATATTAACTACTAAAGACTATTCAGGAAGTTAGAGGTATATTTAAAGAATATATATTTAAAATTTCAAAAGATAAAACTCTTTCAATTAATTTAATTCACTATATTTTTCTAATTGCCATAATAGCTAGAATTAATAAAATTCATCAGAAAGAAAAAAATTATAAATTCTCTCTAAACTATTCTATAATCTCAAGTAGTTTAAGAGGTTCCAACATTTTAAATTTACATAAGGATATCAATCAATCAACAATCAATCTATCTATCTGATATATATGATCTTAAAGATGCTTGAAAGATAAATGTACAAAGGCATATTTTATCCCTTTCAGATATATGGTATTATATTTTAGTTTTCAAATAAGCATTTATTACATAAGTTTCTATTGATATTTTTAACTTGAAAATATTCACACATATATTGATGAAATAAACCTATTTGAAAGAAAAATGAACACATCTTTTGTGTATATATCTTATTTTTCATATATTTTTTATCATATGTATATATATTCCAAATTTTTTCTTCTGTTTTATAGACATTCCTTAATTGCTGAGAGCCTGGGTATCCAACTGCTGGACTGACCAGATACTCCCTAGTTCTGCCACCAGGCTTTGTCATGTCGCTTCTCATTAGCACTGTCCTCTAGGGTGAGCCAGGGGAGAGACAGGAAGTACAACTCAAATCAACCAATTTGCTACTCATTAGATGTGCTGATAAAAGATCTGATAGAAGGGGAAGTTGTAGCTGTTAATTTAGGTAAGATTTGCATGGGGTCTCTTGATTTTACTTATCTGTGCTTTGTTTGTATCCCATTAACAGAAGAAAATCAGAGTTTGCTTTGGTAAATGTTTTACAGTTCACTGTCTCAGAACCTGTGATAATGGTATGCAGTGGAAACTTACTTTAAGATATTTAAAGAAAGGTTTTATTAAATAATAAAATATAAATAATTATGACTATTTAAGTCATTAATTAAAAATTGAGAAGAAACATTTATATATAGATAAAGTAATAGTATGCTGAATACATTAATTGCACTATATCATTACATAGACAATTCAGGGACTTAGGCCAGCTAATTGTCTATCACAGTCTCATTTGTAGTTCCAGACTCATTTGGTGACAGCATTTGATCTAACCAGAAATAAATTTAGTAAAACCTGACCTACACCAATATGAGGTTGTTTAAAATCTTTATCTCTTCAATTGTGTGAGTATTTGTACTTTTCTCAAAAAAGTTTAGGTGTGCTTCTGATTTTTATTATTCTTGGTAATTATGTTCTGTAAAGTTGCCATCAATACTGAACTCTTGTGTGAGTACTGAATCACTACTCCTAGGAGAAATACCAGGTTAGGCTCCTGAAAACCTCTGTTCATATTTTTATCAGTACATAACCTTGTTTTTTCTATGTTTCTGTTTAAACACATCTTATTTAATCAGTATTTTGGATTCATTAATATTGGACTTGTACAGCAAAGAGCATTGTAATTCATACATGAACAAAGCTTACCTAACACATGTTTTTCACAAGAGAGGATTTCCATGGTCAAGATCCTCTGGGAGGTACATAGATCCTGCAAGGATACTTTTGTATGTGTCATAGATGGCAGGGAGAAGGCACAGTGATAGATCCTCCCCCCTACTATTTTCCTAACGATTCGTTATTTACTGACTGTCTTCCAACTCAAGTTAAAACTCAGAGACTTTTTTTTTACTGTTGGGAAATCTGTGTTATCAAACTGAGCTAAAATACACTCCATTGGACTTCACTATTGTTTTCAATTTTTGATCCTTAATCCTTGCCCTGCTGCCTATAAAAGGATATCTTTACCCTTTACCTTACTCCAGAGGTAGGCAATGTTGTGTGATTTGCTTTGAGGATTGAAAAGTATGCCCACATGAGCAGGAGGTTTAAATGTGATTGCAAGGTCCAGTTAAATCTCTTGTGCTTTTATTTTTATCTTGGGAAAACACTACATCCTCACTGTGAGTCTTAGGATGAGAAGCTGTGTGATTAAACCAGTCTACATTAGATGCATAGCCTGGAACAGTGCCTCAGCAAGCCTGCATCCCTTAATGTAAGAAGCAATATTGGTTATTGTGAGCCTCTGAAATGTGGGAGTTGTTTGTTACACAGCAAATATGTACAACTGATATATGCACTAAAACGAAGATGAAAGAATATCATATAAGGTAAAGTTCTAAACAGAAGGGAATGTAACTAGACAACCAAACCAAGAATCTCAGTTCTCTATTGCCATAACAATGCTATAAAACAAACCATGCTAAATTCAGTTCTTAAAATTAGAGGCCTTTATGTAACTCATAACTTCAAGTCTATACAACTGGCTGTTGTTCTGGGTTAGGTGATTTTTTGGTTTCACCTACATAATTGACATTTAGTTGAATATTGATAGACCATTGGAGACCACCAAGGCCTCACCTTCCCAAAGGCTGGTCTGTGCAGGTTCTGATGTCTGTGCCAGAGCATGATGGGAGCAGCAGTGGAAATTCACTAAGGCTTTGCCAAATCTGTGCTAGAATTGCATGTGCTAACTTCCTATCAAAGCCAGTCACAGGGCTGAGCTTTGCATTAAAGGATTTGTAGAATATCCTGACCAGATGGGGAGACAGTATACAGCTACATGGTGAAGCATGACAACATGAGGAAGAGCAAAGATTTGGGAAATTTAGAAGACAGCCACATTGAGGTTAGATACATAAAATGGATGTGGGTGACACTTAGGTGAAGGAAAGGAAACACACTGGGTAGCACATAAGATGTTCGAGAGTTAAACTACTGGAATGTAGCTGAAGGTTTATCTAACTCTAATACTTTGCTTTGGTCATGCTGGTGATAATTCGTCTTCATAAGATCTAATCAAAATGCGCATTTTAGTTCATGCTCAAGCTAGTCTCAGGCAGGGCCAAAGGCTGATGTGTCCCTTGGTATGTTTTATGTGCACGTAGGGTTAAACACACAAGGTCAGAGGCTACAGTAAAAGTGAGGTAAGGCACATGTCAGGCCTAAATGACTCTAACTATAGTCTGTAGTACAGTTTGGAAATATGAAAATGACATGTCTGAGTTTGGATAAAGTAATTTTTCATGGGATGAGACTATAAAGGCAAAACTATCGAAAAATACATCACTTCTTGTAATAGGTAACAATTACCTAGTAGTTGAGAGCCAATGATCAGAATCTAAGTGTGCTCCTCATAATTAGGGAATCTCACTGTAGAACTCCAATATAAAATTTTTGAGGTGATAGCTGGCTGATATTACATATCAGTGATCCAAAATTGAATAGCATCTTTTTGAATCTGTCCTACATAATTCATTAATAAAATTCTGCATGTTTTCCCCAATAAATTAATGATCTAGTTCTAGTAGAGAAATGGTGGAAGTTTTTAGGAGAAAATTTCTAGTTGTTTTCTATTTATTTTTATTTTTTGCGATGCTGGGGCTTGAATCAGAACCGTGCATAGGCAAGGCAAGTGCTCTGCCATTAAGCTACATCCTTAGCTCAAGTTCTTCATTGAGACATATTTGCTACTTACAGAAGTATTTCTTTGAATTTCTTTGAACTCAAAGAAGTATTTCTTTGAATTGAAATCAGGCTTGTCATTTTTCTGGAGTGACTGAATTATCTTAATATTGATATGTGACAGTATGTAAAAAGAAAAATACTTTTCAATCTTCAGAAAGCTTTAAAGCCTTGGCAATAACCAATTTCTAGGAATCTCTTTCTTAGCTGTACATCTCAGGTTACTTTGCAACTATGAGGGCTTTCATAGTAACTCAGTCTTCCTTTCATGAAGTCTCAGGCCACTATGAAAGTCACTAAAAAAACTCCAGAGCTTCTGAGCAACTACAGGGAAGAGAAACTACAGATTTTCAATGTGGTCATTCTTTTCCTGGGCTGTGTCCATTCCATTGATGAGCTCAACAAAAACAGTCTTCATTTCTGTTGTGGTATTCTAGAGTTTCTAGCATTTTTTTTGTTTCTTATTGTTTCCATCTTTCTTTTTATAGTGACCATTTTTTTTTCTTGCATACATGCTGTTCATTTTGTCTAGTAGATCCCTTAACATGTGAATCATAGCTTCTTTCCATCCCCTGATCTGATGAGTCCAGCATCTCTGCTATGTCCGCATGATGCATAAGTTGGGATTTTCCACATCTACCTGTCTGTCTTTGGGAGGCAGTAGTTTGTGCTGTGATGTTCCTGTTATTTCTGACTCTTAGAAGGCACTTGATTTTGAGTTTTTGACCCATACATGCTACACCATGAACTAAAATCAGTGTAGTCATCCTCTATCCAGCAAGTCTTGTTTATTCCTTAACTGGGGTATAAAAAGCAACTTCTATGAGAGAAAAGCAGCTAATAAAGACATATTTTAGGAGACAAATTGAATAAAACATACATATAAATGTGTGAGTTGATTCATTTTGCCCATCTTTCTATCATTATCCTCATACACTTTCTAAATAAAGCTTCTGTTGTCATAGAGTTAGTTTGTTAGAGAAATAAAAGAAATTATATGACCATATGTAAGGAGAATTGCATTTCTAAGCTAATTTCTTTTAGTTTGCTCTCACAGTTTTCAAGAGGAACACTGAAGAAACAGAGACAAGCACCTGCCCGGAGCACTAAGTGAAATAAGCCCAGTATCTAAAGACAGATACTAAAGACAGATACTTCAAGATATTTTACAGGTGGAGTCCAAAAACTTGATTTCATAAAAACACAGCAGGAAGTTGGTTTTCAAAGGCTGAAGAGGCAGCAGGAAAGGAAAAATTAGATGTTGGAAATAGTGTATCGAGTCTCAGATTGCAGGAGTAAGTTTTAGTGATCTACTGTACAGCATGATGACTGTAGTTAATAATCAAGTATATTTCAAAATTGCTAAAATAAGACTTTAAACATTTCCACCACAAAAAATTGATAAGGTGATGAAAATATTCATTAGCTTGTGTTAATCTTTCTACAGTGTATACATAGATCAGAACATCATATTGCACTACACACACATAGTTTTTACTTATTAATTAAAATAAATTTTAAACAATTGAAGAACACAATCTTAGAGAAATAATGAAGATGTTGGTACTATTCAGTCTGGAAGATAGAAGATGTATTTTCTGTGATTATATTTACTAGATTAGGAGCTGTTGGAGGTCAGGGTGAAGATTTTACTACAAAGTGCGTAGGTCTGTGTGTGGTATATATGTTGTCAGCAACAGCTACTAGCAATGAAGGTGAATATTTAGCTTGTTCTCATCACTTAGCATGATATGTAATGGTTTGTCGGAGGAAAACGAAGAAAGAAAAGGAAGAAAAGAATGTGCTTTATTATGTACAGCATACTGACCAGGCATTATTTCTTCCTTCCAGAAAATTCAACTTGACTTGAGAATACAGGCTTACATTTGTACAGTTACTTGAAGTTAATTATAAGAAATAACCTTTTTGATATTTGTGGTTGAGTTTTCTGGGAAAAGTCAAGCACATTCTTTCTCATCAAATATTTAAGATTGAGAAGATTTAATTTTAATCCTACTTGACAGTGTTTGGGTCAGCTATAAAATTACAAAATTTAAAAATCACTTCAGACAGTTTTTCTTTTATGAAAATTATGCTGCTAGGCTTAAAAAAGAAACAGCATTATTTGAGGGATCATTCTATTGTTCGATCCACTCCGTAACTTTGCTAAAGACCATTAACCTTGTCCCAGAGATAATCCACTTGTAATATTCACTGTTTTCTTTGGATTTCAGGGCAAAGGAGGAATAAGTTCTTTCTTAGCTCTTCTTTTTTTTTTCCTAATGGTTTCTTTTAAAAAAAGAAAACTTACATGTGGACATGGAAATGTCTCTCCCATTAACTTGGGGGTGGGGGTCACGCTAATAACGGGACCTTAAAGCAAAAGTCAGGTGTTGGAATTCATCCGGAACATCTGATCCGGTAGCTTTTAAGCAGCTGAGCAATACAGTTCTTACAATTAACCAGTAGATTTCCAGGTTCGGCTTGTACTCAGGTTCAAATCCAAAGTTAATCAAGTGAAAAATGACTTAAATTAGTGCATTTACATTCCAGTAACAGGCCTAGTACCAGGGCCCCGGCTGATGACATTGTCCTGTCTCCACACCTGCCTCTCTTTGAGCCCCAGTGCGAGCTGTTAGTAAGTAAATTGCCATCGCCAGTCTCTCTCCTCGAGGGGCTTCATGCTTCGGTACCCCCCACCCATGCATACTGAGCTGCTAATGACAGAGCTCCGGCCATCAGAGAATGCAATTCCGCACAGACATTTTCACCAAAATGGATTATTTCAGCCTCGTTGGTCACAGATTCTGTAGTTTTCTAGTGATTCATCTTACTATTAATAATGTCAGAGAATTTTAGGCCCTTGAATTAAATAATGATAAATAGGAGCCACAGAGTGCGTTAGGCTGAGGCAGTGCTGTTTATTTCAGCGTGTGGCACTGTCAGCCCTGATAAATCGGATCCCTGAAATAGTTTATAAAGTCCTGAATTGATGTGGCCGTTGGTGAGGGAGAAAATTAATGTTACGAAATAGGCCTGCAACCTAGATTGCGTGAGAGCTGGGGAAAGCCTTTTTGTATAAACGCTGCGTCTGTGTAGGAAATGGTGGCCACGCTGAGGATAATGTGCTTTTGTGATCTGGGGGCGGTGGTCAGATCAAGGGCCTCCGCGGGGGTGGCCTGAACCAGAGCTGCTGCGCTCAGGAAGGCGGGTGCCAGCTGCTCATTTAGAATCTGAGACAGAAAGGACCAAGGCCACGGGCCATGGGAGGGGAATGAAAGCCTGATTGAAACAGAGTCCGGAGCCTCCTAAGTTCTGCATGACTGTGTTTACAAGCTCCTGTCACAGAGGCGTCCTCAGAGCCACGCACACTTGGAGCCCCGTCTGCTCCCCAGCCCGGGCAGGTCTCTCAGCACAGCCCATACCAGGAGATGCCTGCAAATCCTTAGTTACCCGCGGAGGCAAGCTATTTGTACTTAGTGTCTCATTAAGTATTACAGAGAGAATAAAAAGAGACTGTGTGTGTGTGTGTGTGTGTGTGTGTGTGTGTGTGTGTGTGTGTTGTACTGGAGATTAAACTCAGGGCCTTGGCACTCAGCTACCTCCCCAGTTCTTTTTTAAAATTTTAAATTTTGAGGCAGGGTCGGGCAAAGTCACTAAATTGCCCAAGCTGGGCTTGGACTTGCCACCTGCCTGTCTCAGCCTCCCAGAATGCTAGGATTACAGGCATGTGTGTCGTGTCCAATTAAAGCTGACTTTTTAAAATTTTATTTTGCTTCACTTTAGGCAGTGGTGTATTTGTAGTGCTTATATCACAGGAGGAGCACAGGGCTTTGGCAACATACTAATTTATAAGTATGATTAAAGTGGTGTGGCTGGTGGTGGTGTTACCCTAAAATGTAAGCTTGGATTTCAACTTGTTGGATGTGGGAAAGAATCAGTGTTTGAATGTGTCCCCTGTGAATCCCCTTGGACTCAGGATGTGGCAATCCTGGCTTACCGTAATGTCCCCTCTTTGCTCTCATTCATTTAAGAGGCTTTTACAAATATTTCCTCTTGAGAAGATTAAAGCAATAAATTAATGAACTAACCCCTCTACCATTTTGCAGTTTCTCATGTCTCCATGATATTAAAAGGAAAAAAAAAGAATAGCATTACATTTTTATCAAAATTGGTTGATCCAAAGCCTGCATCAACTAGGAGTCTTTTCCTGCAGTTACAAACCTCATTCCTTAAGTCTTTCTCATGAGGGCTGTTATTACACCTGGGGAGAAAAACAGAAGTCAGGGCTCTGATGTGTAAGCATGTTATGAAAATGCACGTTAGAAATGTCCTGGACCAAAATAAGCTAGAAAACATTTAAAGACTACATGTAAGCAAGTCTTTATGTAAATGTTATGAGCTGGAACAATGGGGGAAATTTTAGGAAAGGGATGATCTGACAAAGCTATTACCTCATTTCTCTTAGTTAATGGCAAATACTTAATAGGAGATTGTTACATAGACACCCAGAAATAATCTCTGTAAAGTAAGCCATGCCTTATTGTGGCAACTATAATCGTGTGTGTGTGTGTGTGTGTGTGTGTGTAAAGAAACCAGAAGACCACGATTTTATGGGGCCAAGGAATTCCTGATGCAAGGGTCAGCTTATAGGAGGTTGGAGCAAAGTCTCCATTTATGTGCTTTCTGTTAAGTCTGAGAAAGGATCTCTGTAAAGTTCACCATGATTGAGCTCTGATTAAAATAAGAGGCTGGCAAGGATTTCAAGACTCTTAGGAAGAACATGAGCACAAAGATAACAAGAACTTAGCTCCGTTATAGCTTTGCAATGCCGAGGGAGCATCTAACAGTCTCACTTTCTCACCTTCAAAGTGACCAAATCTTAGCTTCCGCAAAGGACCATCCTTCTCTGTGCCTCCTCCACCAGGCTGCAGGAGGGATGACTCTGTCCAGACAAGTGTTTTGTGTCTGAACCAGTGTTCTCTTTAACATCATCTTCTCTTCCTATGACCACACTCTGAGAACTGAAAGATGTTTTCCCCCATGGACCACGTCACCTGTTTGAATTAGAGGTCAAATCAGAACTCCTTTTCTCTTAGTAGATATGAATTATGCAAACCCAGTTTATGTACCTTGGTGCCTTTCCAGCAATAATGAATTGTCCCCTCCCTATAGTTTGTTTTTATCACAATAAGTAGGACAACCTTGTTCTATAACAGACATCCTTTACCTTCCCGGAACTTTCCCAGTGTGGACAAACTAGGATGTCTGGTTACCTTACAAAATTTCCTTTTAACTTTGCATTGAATTTGGAGCACCAATACAGGCAATTTCATCTGGCCTTTGCATTTTTTCTGTAGAATTCATCTTTGTAAATCATGCTGTGAAAAATAAAGTGCAAAATGCTCACTTAAAATGATGGAGTCAAATGTAATTGAGCTTTTCCATGATGTGAGAGGATTGGCATAAACAACATAAATGGTGGCATGAGGTTAATTGAGAAATCTTGTCCCTGTGAAATTGAGAACTTTCATTCCAAAGCTGCAGACCTGTTGGCCTCTCTGATTCTCTCCTCTGGTTTCTGAGGCTCCTCAGTGACCTATCTCAGGCATTCCTCGTTCTGCTCTTCCGGTCCTCCGCTGCTAATTTTCTGCCTTACTGAATGGGCAATTTTAATTGAATGGGACTAAAGTAGGGATGTCAGCTTTTCCATGGGGAAAAGGTGCCAGTTTGTGGCAGGTCTTTGGTTTCTTAGAGTTTCATTTGCATTCAAACTGATGGCTCTGTTCAAAATGATTGTGCTGCTGCGAGTCTGATTTCCAAATTGGCTTAATGCTCCTCAACAGTGATTGAGTGAAGAGAGGTGAACAGGATGATTGGGGTTTAAAATCTTAGAAAGATACAGGGTGTGAGCAATTTTTCTGACCAGAGCTAATTTGTCTTGGCTGGTTTAGGTCACTGTTGAGTCAGCATTTCTTAGTTAAATATAGTAGCCTTGTTGGTAAGCTCATGATTTATGTTGTAAACCAGAAAAAAAAAAATGAACAAAAAGAAGATTCAATAAAATGTATACTTTTTTTTTTTACCTAGATATGTTATTTGTGATAGAAATGCAGGGGAGTGTGTCCCTTGCACTTGTCAATCATGTAGGCTTCTTGATCACTGAGAGGAAGCACTGATTTCAAGTGTCATCATGGGGCGAAGTTTGGAATAGTCTAGATGAACTCTCTGTCTGCACTGATTGCTCTTATAGGGCACCCGACCTGATTCGTGTTTTGCATATTCAATTTAAGGCACACAGTGAGGTTAACTGGAAGGGTTGCCCCATGTGTAAGAATGCAGAACTCCTGCTTCTTTGTACTTTAAAAAAAATGTTTACCCTGACTATTGCCGAGGTCTGTAAATTGGGAGTAATCTTGCATAGCCTGTAGGCTTCTTTAGGTGGCCCAGCAAGGATACAATGTGGCAGCATGGAAGGGGCTGTTAAATGTAGTGGACATGCCATGTGAAGAGCAATAAAGCAGCAGGATGCACAGGCTTCCAGGGTGCTTTAGGAGCACCTCCAGAGCCTTGGCCAATACCAGTGCCGGGCTCACTCATACAGGGAAGAAGGGGCAGCAGCCCACGAGACCTGAGGAGGGAGCAGAAACCTGCCGATTTGGTGCAATAAATAAAGCACCAGAGATGGCTCCAGCATAGTGAGATGCATATCAAAGAAGGATGAGACACACCTTTTGCTGGTGAGGGTGGTAGTTTAGAGGGAAATCAAGATTCGTAGCTCTTAAATGATCAAAAAGTCAGAAATAGACATTTAAAACGGGTTAAAATGGGTAGGGTTTGTCATACAGGGGAGTTGTAAAGCTCAAGAGAAGTGCTTTGGTTCCAAAATATATGCTCTGTGCTAAATAAGAATAAAATCCAGTGTGTCCCAACTAAAAGAACCCACATCAATGTAGGCATTATGCTTCACATTCTCTCTGACCTGTATTGCCCACTCATGCTGCAGCCTCATCAGTCTTCTCTCTGTTGCTCAGCTATACTAAGGTATTTTCTACCCCAGGATCTTTGCACATGCTCTTATTCTGTATCTTTAGCATTCTTTGCCCCTTCTTATGAAATCTTACTTCTTTATCTTGAAATGTCATCTTAGATATTGTATCCCAAAGAAGCTATCCCCATTCTTATTTATACTCATATTATGCTGATAACATATGGTGATTGACAATTTATTGTTATATTTTTTGCTTTTTAATTTTTTTGAGATGAGGTTTCTCTGTGTTTCCCAGATTAATCTAGAACTCCTTTCCTCTTGCTTCAGCCTCTCAAGTACTGGAGCTGCAAATACATGCTAGCGTGTCTGGCTTATTTGCCTTTTGTTTTTAGTTACAATTTAATATTCATGAAGAAATCTTTATTTTGTTTTATTTTTCCATCTCTGAAAAACTACTGAGCACAGTGCCTGAAACATAGGAGTCATTTATAGTAAGAATCTGCACAGTGACTAAAATTTTTAGTTTTACTCCATTTTTCTTGCATAATACGACACCACTTAAGATATTCAATTGGCTGCTGAAATACAATTTTAAAATGCCATGGGAGCGGTCAAATACAGTTAGTGTTTTATTCTAGTCATAATTGTTTTCTTGTGAATGTGTATAGAACAATAAAATTAATACACACAGAGCAAACTAGAATTGGGTGCTTCTTGTAAATGGAATGGAAAACTACAGTGAGGCAGCTGCAGAGAATTAGAGATCTCAAGGTGCAAGGTGATAACAGAAATGATGACAGGAGATGCCAGAGATGAGCAGGGCTTTCCTTAAAACTCTGCCTGGGCTTTTTATTCCTTGTCTAGTCTGTTTCTTTGTTTTCCTTAGTTCCTTCTCCTCCTCCACCTACTCCTTCTCCTCCTCCTCTCTTTTTTTTTGAATATAGATGACATATTATCCTTTATGTGTTTGTTTTAACTTTAAAACAAATATGTTTTGTTATAACAATGAAAATTAAACACATATGTAAATATCCTATGAAGTAAAATGTTCTCATTTTATGTCCATCCCCACACCCTGACCTCAATTTCACTCTTTTTCCTTAAGAGAACCTACTGCTATTAATAGTTTGGAATATACACTCTCAGACAATTTTCTGCCCATTTCTAGTTTCCATTGTATCTCTGAACTATCTATTTTATTGATTTCTTAACTCTTCTTTATTGTTTCCTACTGTCATTTATTTGGTTTTATTCTCTTGCTCTCTGAGTGTATTCTAAAGTTGAATGCTTTGTTAACTTTCCCCCCTTTTTTACTTTTAAAATGATTACTTGATGCTAAGTTTTCTTTAAGTAATGCTTGTGTAAGATGAAACAGTGTTATATAACTATAGTCCAATATGGAGAATTTCTTATTTACCACATGGCTTATTCTTCAGATAATGAAATATTTAAATAGGTTTTTAAATAATGACTTGTTCTGGTTTATTTTTAGATGTTTTATGACTCATGTCTTATTTAGTTACACAGACGTTGAGATCTACTAGTACTTAGTATGTGTCAACTTTTATGTGTGCTTAAAAGATCTTATTCCTACCCTGAAGGTGGGCTTTTCAACCTTGTAGTTTTGTGAGATGTTGCTTCATGTATTCTGATAATTCTAATTGTGTACAAGTTAGACTTATTATAACAGATGGCAATCTTTTGTTACATATTGTATTCATTATATTCAACATTTTATTATTTATAGAAAAATAGAGCAAAACAGAATTTTAGAACAGACTCTAAACACAGTTCTAGCTGTGTAACCTTAAGTTATCCTCAGTGCCTCTACTGCTTTATTTATAAAATAATAAAAAAGCATCATGATAGTGTTGTGAAAATTAAATGAGTTAATATGTGTTAATCACTTAGGGCTTGGTTGGTGGTAGGGATTATAAGAGTGTAGTTACTAAAAACACAATTACAGCTGCTGATGACGGTGTTATTACTACTACTGGTACTTCTGTATTATTCCATGACTATTCTTTTAAGGCTGTCTTCTGTCTTTATGTGCTTTATCAAATCAACATAACTACATTAGTTAGTTTACTTTCAAGCAGAATTTACTCAGTATACATATGTTTTAATTTCTTGGGTTCAGACTCTAAACTTGTTATTACTCTTTACTTGTAACCACATGTTTGCCTTCCAAAGGTGGATTTACCAGGGTTTTCTAAACCAGTTCAATGGAACAACCTCTGTTTCTTCTGAAAAGATTAGCCCACTGAGGGTCACTTGGTTGGTTGACTACATTATTTTTACTAATATCCAGTTTTTCTCTCAGTGAGGGATTGCAATTCCCCATGTTACTGAATTTGGGTGTGTCACTGAATAATTCATTTATAATAATTAATAAAAATTTATTAATAATAATTCTGAAGGAATGTGAATGAGACTGAAGTTTGTAGATCAGGGTGGAAGTTGGGTGGGCTGGTGAGATCTCACATCTTCTTTTCCTTCCTGGATGCTGGGTGACTTGAGACTCAAACTGTGCCTTATTTGCTTACACAGTGGATGCTAAACCCATGTTTATGGAATCAAGTTCTTGGTGGCTCAGTGGAGTGGGAAGCACAAACCTGGAGATGAAGCAGAAAGGGAAAGTGATCTTGAATAGAAGAAAAGGAGAAAAACCAAAGGAAACACTCGCCGTAAATGCCTACTGTTCCTTTTGATATTCTGTGCTATTTTGTCTGTTATATAAACATACTAAACTTTTAGAAGAAAAACTGTAGTGATATGCTACCTTCTTAGAAAATTTTAGGGTATGGTAGAAATTGAAAATAAATCTATGCTTTGATAATTCCATGTAGTGGAAAAGACGTGGCTAATATATACCTGAAAATGATTTACAAGTATGTATTGGTTTTCCTGAAATTTTTATGACTGCTGGATATTTAAAAAATAATCTAAAACATAATATTGTGCTTTTTTTCCAGAGAGTGATATTTCAGAGATATTTTAAATTTATTTTTCTAGGAATGAATGGTTCTCAAAATATCATGTGCAATTGTGGTTTGAGCTCTAATATAATGGCTACGAAGAGAAATACAACTCCAGACTATTTGTCCTGAATTTCTTGTTTGAATGAAAAGTTTAATCAGTGTCTTACTTGAGGTTGCTGTAATATATATCACATAAACTAGAGGTGAAGTTAAAAAGATCTGAGAAAAATCTTGCTAAGAAAGTCTTTTTATTAAAAAAGTGGTAAATATTAAATAAAAAAGTAATAACTGCTAAAATTTGGGAATAAAGCTTGCCAGCAAGCAACTCTCAACAAAAAGCTTTCACAAGAAATCAATAAAGTTGGCAGTTTGTGATTTGCAAATCATTGTTTAACCTTCACAGCTATCACTCACACTCTTCATTAGAATAGTAAATTAAAAGGTTCACAGGAGCAGCTTAGTTTGGCTTACTTTAAGTCCTTTCTCAGAAAATGTGAAGATTAATATGATATAGAAATCAATATTTTTCAGCTACAAAGTCTCTAATGGTTGGCACATTTCCTTCCACTTTCTCTTTTTGTGTGTGGGCTGTCCAGATTCCATCCCCGAAATCCTTAAATCCCCAGCTTATTTCCATCACCATAGAAACACCCGCTGCTGTGACCAGTTTTGATCAGGTGTAGGCTCACCCCTCGTGACTCCCGCTAGCCTAGCTCTTCTCAGCATCAGTCCCAGCCCAGCAGGGCCATAAGGGCACAGGTGGGACCTGGCACAGAGCTGTCCCCACTGCCAGAGCTGACTTTCTCCTTAGAGGCAGGTGCACCTTTACCTTTTCTTCATTAATGCAGTAGCAAGCGCTGAGGCTCTCAGGACATAGCTGTTACTGGAATCACACTCGAGCAGATCAGAATATTAACCTTTCCACTTCCTCTCTTTTTTCTTTTTCAAATTGAAGGAGTTTTCACCTTTTTTTTTTAAAAAAACACTTTAAGATGGTAAAATAAACATAAGATAGAAGTTGTCACCTTAACTATTTTTAAATGTTCAGCAGTGCTAAGTATATCCACATGGTTCTGAAAGCAGAGCTCCAGAATTTCTTCACTGCACAAAACTCAAACTGTGTGCAAAACTCAAAACAAGAGCTCCCTTTCTCCCTACCCAGCCTGCAGTAACCCTATTATGATTACTCCAAGAAGTTCATGTAAGTGGAATCAGAAAGCATTTGCTTTTTGTAACTTAATGTCTTTAACATTTATCTGTAGTATGTGTCAAAATTTCTTTTCTTCCATTTATTGATTTGTCTATTTATTTATTTGTTTACTTGTTTTATTTTGGTGCCAGGAATCAAACCTAGGCTCATGTGTGCTAAGCAAGCACTCTACTACTGAACTACACTCCCATTCAGAATTCCTTCTTTCCTAATGTTGAGTAACATTTCTTTTTTGTACTAGGAATTGAGCTCACAATCTTGTGCTTGCCACGTAGGTGCTAATGCCACTGAGCTATATCCCAGCCCCATAAATATGTTATTGTATGTATGTAACATAACATATTTTGTTTGTCCATTCATCTACAGATTGGTACTTGAATACAAAATTCTAATTTTCATGAAGTCCAGTTCACCTGTTCTTTTCTTTTGTTGCCTCTAACTTCAGTGCCATGTCTAAAATATCACAATTCATGGAGCTTTTGCCCTATACTTTCTTCTAAGAATTTTAAGACTTGACTCTGCAGTCCATTTTGAATTAAATTTTGTTTATGGTGCTAGATAAGGGGCCAAATTCTTTTAGCTTGTTTTCATGTGATACCCAATTTTCTTAGCATTATTTGTTGAAAACTACCTTTCTCCATTGAAGGGTTTTGGTGTCTTTCTCAAAAATCATCAGACCATCAGGATTCTTTTATTGTATTTCATTGACCAATGTGTTTGTCTTTATATAAGAACCATGCCTTTGGATTATCATAACTTTTAAATTAGGTAGTGTGAATTATCCTCCAGCTGTATTTTTCTTTAGCAAAATTCTTTTGGTAACTCACAGTCCCTTGATTTCATATGAATTTTAGGCTGAGTTTTTTCTATTTTTACACAAGAAGTCATTGTTCATTACTTTGGTTCATATTGTCATCTTAATATTAAACCCTCTAATTCTTGAAAATGGAATGTGTTCCCACTTAGCTATATCTTTTTAAATTTCTTCCACCAATACTCTGTAGTTTTTATTGTTCAAATCTTTCCCTTTTTTAGTTAACTCCTAAAAAATTGATTGTTTTTTATGTTATTTTAAGTAAAATATTTTCACAATTTCCCTTTCAGATTCCTTGTTATTATGTAGAGACTCAGGTAATTTTTGCATGCTGACTTTGAACCTTGCTACTTTGCTGAATTAATTTGTGACTAACTTTTTGTTTTGTTAATCTTAATGGTTTTCTATGTATTAAGATCATATCATCTGCAAATAAAGACTATTTTCATTATTTCCAATTTGTGTGCCCTTTCTTCCTTTCTCTTGATTAAGTGCTCTGGCTAGAATTTCTAGAGCTTTGTCAACAAAAAGATGGCAATAGTGGCTGGCTGTGCAGGCAAAGCTTAATCGTGGCACCTTGATTGGTTTGGGAGCTACCTAGGAGATTACTTCTGTGCGTTTACAGGTAGATCATGAAGGAATGACTTTGGGTGGTGACTTGGTCCTTGGTTCCTTCATCTCTGGCATTGTTCCCTTCCTTTGGTTCCCAGCCACTATGAACTGAACATCTTTCCTCCACCAGGCCCATCTGGCATGATGATCCTGCCTGGGAATGATTCTGCCATGGACAGAAACCCTGAAACTGTGCAAGCCAAATTAACCTTGCCTCCAAGCTGTGAGTGTTGCATATTGTGTCTCAGAGACAGGAAAGCTAACTCTTCCAATATCATTGTCTTGTTTTTGATTTGAGAGAAAAAATTTTCTGTCTTTCATCATTATGTATAATGTTTGTTATGAATGTTTCCTATTTGGCTTTTAGTAATCCAAGGCTGTATCTTTCTATCCCTAGTTTGTTGGTTTTTTTTTTTTTTTTTGGCCATATGAATGCATTGAAATTATTAAGATGCTTTTTCTTTTTCAATTGAGTTGATCATGGGGGATTCCCCTCTTTATTCTGTTAGCATTTTATTATATCATTTTGATTGATTTTGGTAACAATTCTTGTAATCCAAGAATAAATCTCATTTGAGAATATTAGAAAATGTTTCCAAAAAGTGGCAGCACTGCTGGCCTGGGAAAACCAGGAAGGAAGCTATGCAGCCCTTTGTGTGCCAGCGGCAGCCATGCTGGCAGGGGAGACCCAAGGAGACCCAAGAAGGACAACCGTGAGACAGACAGTGAAGAACGCCTTCTCCACTATAAGCACCTGGCTGATTTGGAAAAACACAGGCTGAGAGGATAACAATTGAAGTAAAGAAACAATCTATAAAAATGCTTCTGAATTTGATTAGTTAGCATTTTGTTAAGATTTTGCATATTTATTTATTTATTTATTTATTTATGGTAGTGCCTTTGTATGGCTTTTGTATGAGTGTAATGCTGTCCTGATAGAGGACAGCATTAATAGGTGTTCCTTTTTCTTCAGTTTTTTTGGAAATGTCTGTAAGCACTAATATTAATTGCTTTTTAAATGTTCAGTAGAATTTATCTGAGAAGGCAGATCTTTGTATATTTTCAACTGTTGATTCAGTCTACTTACTGACGGTAACTATTCAGATCTTCTGTTTCTTTGTGATTTAGTCTTGGTTAGTTTTGTATTTCTAGAAATTTGTAATTTCATCTAGGTTAACTAATTTTTTGGTATGTAATTGTTCAGAGTGTTCTCTTACAATCTTCTTTATTTCTATAGAAATGGTAGTGATGTTCTCATTTGCATTTATGATTTAAGTAATTTGAATCTTTTTAGGTCTCAAAGTAAAAGGCTTGTCAATTTTGTTGATTTTTTAAAAAAATTGATTTTATTAATGTTATATATCATATAATTATATAATTATAATATAATTATATAAATATAATAATATATAATTATATAATTATAATAATATATAATTATAAAATTATAATAATATAATTATATAACTACATTATATAATTATATTAATATAATTAAATGTTTTTATATTATTTCTTTTATCATTACTTTAGTTATTACCATTTGATTTCCTTCTGTTAGCTTTGGATTTAGTTCTTATTTTTCTAATTCCTTGGTAGTAAAGTAGATTGTAGATTTCACAGTTTTCTTTCTTTTTTTAATGTAACCATTGTAAATGTCAATTCCCCTCATGTTACTGTTTTCTTAAATTTGGCACATTGGTGTGGTCCCTTAGGTTTTAGTATGTTGCATTTTGTTTCCACTTATCTGTCAATGTCTTCTAAATTACCTTTTAGTTTTAAACCCATTTTTACAGATTGAATTAATTCTCACAAATTTGTGAATTTTCATCTTATTTCTCTTTTTTACTTTTAATTTTATCTTCTTGTGGCTAGATAAGATACTTTGATACTTACATTTTTAAAATCTATTGAGACTTAATTGTGGCCTAATGCATAGTCTATTCTGGGAAATGTAACTTGTGAATTTGAAAAGAATGTGCATGCTGTTTTTGTTGGGTAATATCTTCTGTATTTGACTGGCTAGGTGGATAAGTCCTCTACTTCTTTACTTCTCTTCAGTCTTTCTCAATTATTATTTTGTGGAATATTCAAGTCTCTTATTCTAGAATTGTCTATGTCTCCCTTCAGTTCTGTCAGTTTCTGTTTCATATTTTGTCTTCTTGTCATATTGTAGCTTGTTAATACATAATGTCCATTGTCTTTTGTAAATTTTCTTGATTTAAAGTTTATTTTTCTGATTTTATATGGTCTCTTCTGCTTTTTTTGCTTACTATTTGTGTGGTTTATTTTTTCTTGTTCTTTTACTTTTAATCTATTTGAAAAAAATGTTAGTTTAAAAGCTAATACTATTTTAAGTTTGGTCCATAACTCCACATTTTTTCACATAATTTAAGTGACTAGTGTTTTTTCCTTTCATACTGCAAAACTTGTTTCTTGAAGGGCAAATTTAGTATTAACAAACTTCTTCAGATTTTGTTTATCTAGGAATAGATCTTCATTTCCCCCTTATTTGTAGAGAATAAGTGAACTATCTTGAGAACAATTTTAGAGAACAAATTTGCTGGATACCAGATTCTTGGTTAAATTTTAAAAAATCTTTATGTATATTGGTCCATTGCCTCCTGGACTCCAAATTTTCTGTTGAGAAATCTGTTAATAATCTTATTGAGGATTCTTTATATGTGTTTTTTAAAATAATTTTATTTAAAGAGAAAAAAAACCAAAACAAAACAGAATAAAGGGTAGTGACAATACAGAATTCCAAGGAAAAAAGGAAAAGAACAACACCAAAAATCCTAAGAAATTATTACTTGACAAATTACATACTGACTTCTTGGAAATAGTTGTTCAAATTACAAAGTTAAAACATGTAAAGTAGACATTCAAACAGTGAGACTGTTAACAGTTCTGCTCCATGATCTGACAAAAACAGCAATATGGTCATCCATCTTACCCACTCAAATATACATGCAATTATATCAAAAGGG
>PVJX010015875.1:0-41585 GCA_004027295.1 Dolichotis patagonum | reverse complement strand
CTCCCCCACAGGCTCTTGGCTTCCTCACAGGGTCCTAACTCCCCTCTGTGGGCTCCTGGCTCCCTAAGTTGTAAGGCGAATGCTGGGTGTGGCCACCCCGGAGCCTGTGGAATCTCAGGCAGGCCAGGCCACCGTGCTTTGTCCCAGGCAGGTCTCCAGGAGGTTCCCTGCGAGTGAAGGGCCTACAGGTCCCAAAGAGACAGGCCGAGATGCTGCTTTCTGGGAGACTTCCTGGGGGTGAAGGGCGGGGCTATGGGCCCAAACAGACCCAGCCCAGAAGCCGATCTCCAGGCAGTTCCCTGTGGATGAAGGGCGTGATTACCAGTCCCAAAGAGTCACGCCGAGATGCAGGTCTGTGCAGACTTTCTATCCAAACAGCCCAGGCCACTCTAAGGGTCCGAGACTTTCAGGTCCCAAAGAGACAGCCCGAGATGCTTCACAAAAAGTGATTTCACCAAAAAATAATGACATTGAGCTTCAATTTTTAGAGACACAATGCTGATATTGAGGGTACTTTTCTTGGTTATATCTTCGGTACACTATTCTACTGTCCCGGGCTGCGCGCGGATTCCGGCCGCCAGCGGCAGCCTGCTGCCCCATCCCAGGAACACTGCGGCGCCCCCAGAGTGTGCAATGCTGAGCCCCGCCAGCGCGCGGCCGGAGCCAGGAGTGCAGGGAAGGAGTGGGAAGGGAGGCGGGCGAGACCATGTTTCAACAAGACAAACAAAAGAAAGAAAGAAAAGAAAAGCACAAGTTCTAGAGATCTAATATATAGCACATCATGAGAGGTTATGAAAGTATTAATTACTTTGATTATGGTATTCATTAAGATGAATGTATATCTACATCCATCTTTATCAAACCATCACATTGTACCCTTTGAATATATTCAATCTTTGTCAATCATCTTTTTTTCTTCAGTGGTGGAGAACAAATTCAGGGTCTTAAGCAGTCAATTAAATATTTAATTTTTTTAAGTGTAGGCTTGAGGCCCTATCCCAAAGCCCAAAGGATTCTGCACATGTATATAATATGGCTCTAACTTTTTGAAACCATTTTTAGTCTTCTATCTTGTTTCTGCTACCACCTGAGGGACCCTGATCAAGCCTCACTCTTTTCTCTATAAAACAGAATCATCAGAAAAAGTGCCTACCTCACACAGCTGTTGGATGAAATGGCATAATGCAGGGAAGGAGCTTGGTACCAAGCTGGGTGCACAGGAAGCACTCCATAAAAATGTGACCCATTATTTCTTTCATCAGGCAAGAAACTGTTAGAGTTCCCAGGTACGACAAAGACACAAAAGGAATGAAAAAGTGGTTTTTATTGAGGATGGGGAGGGGAGAATACTACTTGTTGGGTTGGGCATTCCCCTCTGCCAGAGACAAACATGGCAGGAGGTTTTATGACCTCTGATCAGAAGCAGTGCTTGGGGTGGACATTGATGACACACAAGGAACTGATTGGAATTCGCCTCATGTGCAAGGGAAAGGAAAGAGGAAGTTGTAATCAGGGCTGAAGGGGAAGGAGGAGGAAGTGATCTTTAGGGTAAGTGTTGTTTTTGCCTTGGCTTTCCGCCATGTTTGACCACCGATATAATATCCAGTAATTTATACTAGGGCAGAAACCTTTCAGAAACAGCACTCAATCTGAACTTGAATGCTGAAGTCCATCTCAGGGAACTAGAGGATTTTTTAACTTTGTTGTTGTTTTTTACTCTTGGACAGAAACAATCACTGAAAAATATTTTCACCGGGGAATATGGACCATGTTGTAAAGAAAACAACTTAGGTTGCAAAGAGGGAAGACACTTGGCTCCCAAGGAAAGGCAACTTGAGAAATGTTGAACCTTTATTCCTGCATCTGTGCTCCATTTATCCTGAGAGTTTCTATTTAATCACACACGGAAGGCAGGCTCAAAGGGTATATATTTGCATAATAAAAGAAGTGATTGAATTCAAATGTGTGGAGTCTTTACCTTTCAGAATCCCTGATCCTTTGTTCTCTTTTCTAATCATTTCTGGCAGTTTTTTAAAAGGCTAAAAAATGTGGCACAGGGAGATATCAATTCAGGAGGAAAAAAAAAAAACATGGTGATAAAAGGGGTTAATTCAAATTGTAGGCAGAAAGTCACTCTTTCTTTTCCTCAGAAGGGCAAAAGCTGAAGGAAAAAGGAGCTCGATTTCTGGTTTTCTTTTCTTGCTTCCCACTTTCATGCAAGGGCTATTTCTTCAAAGTCAAATTTTAAAACAATATGCATCTATTTTCTAAAACAAAATGAACTGTTAAAACTATTCAACAAATGCAAGCAAAATACCAAATACTTTTAAACGTACCGATGTTTCAATGTTATGACCAGTTGGAGATGCAGAAATGCACTGACTGAAGACTTACCACATATTTTCTCATTTAAATTTTATTGACTTGTTTTTAGCATTCCCATTTTGCAGAGGAAGGTTGAAAAGAAAGGAGGGAGAGAGAAGAGAATGAAATAACTTTGTAGATATGATAATGTTATAGGCAGCTGAGTTAGATAGAAATATTATAGGCAGTCAAACAGGGTTAGGCCCTCAAAGAAGCCAGCACAGAGGACCAGCTGTCTTGTGATCTTGAAAGACACAGGCACCTCCCACTGTGGGCCAAATCTTAAAACAAAAGGCAAAACAAATGCAATCACACCCTAAGTATAAATGATAGGGATTAATATTCTAAATAGGTATGGATCACCTTGAGGAAGCCAGGAACCACCATCCCAACCCCGTTAAGAGTCACTGCTCCGTAAGAATGCATGCTTACTACGTGACTCGTGACTCACTATCCTATTTGTCCCTATTTTAGTCAATTTTACCTGAACTATGACTCTTATTGGCTAACCACAGTTCTGTCTCACCTCTTGCCCATCTGCCTTGCAAGTTCCCAGTTTTCCCCATCTTGGATCCATCTCTGAAAGGTTCTTGCCATAGTATAAATTACTGTACAATTATGGCAGTGCTCTAATGTGTAGGAAGGCCAAAGCAGAAATGCTTACCACCTCCTGCTTCTTCTTCAGCCCTAATTGCAACTCCCGTTCCTGTTTGCACATGAAGTTAATTTCAATCAGTTCCTCACACATCATCAATATCCACCCCACGCACCACTTCCTACCAGAGGTCATATAACCCTCTGCCTCTCTGTATCTAGTCAAAGGAGACAGCCCAACCGCCAAGGGTTGTGTGCTCCTTTCCACGTCCTCAACTCAATAAACCTGTTCGTTTTGTACTTTTTGCTTCTCTATTGCTCCAGAATACTCTAACAGTCTCACCTTGCAGTTTTACTCCATAAAAATCCCTCGAAAAGATAGTCTTTGGCAACCCACTTGGGATCCCTTCTGTCTCTCAGACAAAAGCTTTTTTTCTCTCAATAAATATATTTTGCTTTTAACCTCTGTTGTTCCTAAAATTCATTCTTCGATTTTAGAAAACAAACTTATACAAAAAATCTAGTAGGTTGGGAGTTTCATTTCCCTATATCAATAACAGGAAAAACATAAGCAGATGGATTCTGAGACACACTAGGCTAGAGCTGAGTATCATAAATAGGCTCAGAAATATGAAAGCCTATAGACCTGGGGGAATGGGTGGGTGACATGGGTTTTAGTAAGGAAATGAAGCCACCTGGTAGAAATCATGGACAGTACTGGGCAAAGTTACATATGGTAGAAAGAGTAGCAGTCTTTAGTTCTTCCTTTCTTTTTTAAAAAATTTCTAATTATGGATCCCAGGGCCTTGACACTGAACTACATTCTCAGCTCTTGTTTTACTTTTTATTTTGAGACATGATCTAGATCCTCCTGAATCAGCCTCCCAGAGTGCTGGAATTATAAATGTATGCATCATAACCAGCTAGCAGTGTAGTTTCTGAATTTCCCCAACTCCTCTTATAGACATTCATTATAGGAAAATGAAAGAAAAAGGCCATAAACAACATATGTAACAAAAGTAAATGACCAAGTAGCCCAAGTTGGAGTGCGGGGCCACTGAGTCACAGCTCTATGGGCTCTTGGAATCCTCTAGAATGCCAGGGAGGAGACAAAGTCACAGACAGGGACAAGGTACAAGACGACCGAGACAGGACATTTGTGCATAAGGGTGAGAAACAATCGCACTGAACCCACCTAGAACAGGCCACCACCCCTAACCAAAGCCATGGTCATCTCACTGACCGGATTCGTTGCTCCCTCTTTAGCCCCATACAGCACCCAGTGTGCACCTTTGGAAATACAAATTGCACAATGTCCCTACCCTCCATAAGTCCTCTCTAGCCCTTTCCCTGTTACATTTGGAATCCCATTCAATCTTTCATGGCCTACAGGGACCTGTGCAATGTCTCCCCACCTGCCTCAACCTCCCTACACATCCACATCCCCATCATGATTGTGCTCCAGAAGCACTGGGCTTCTCTCTGGTCCTCAAGTTGCCAGATGTATTCCTATCTTGGAGCATTTTGTTTGCAGTTGTTTCTGTCAACGTTACTGTCCCTACATATCCCAGGGATAGCTCCTCCTCATTCAGGTCTTAGGCGCAGTATCAGCTCTTTGGAGAGGCCAGTCCTGCCCAGGCTGACAGTAACTTCTTTCCTTCTTCCCTGGCTCTTCATTGTTTGCCCTGCTAGTGACACTTTCACAACCTGCACTCATCTTGCTCACTCACATTTCTTGTTACTTACCTCTTTCTACTTCCATAATGGAAGTTCCTGAAAGTAAGGGTCTAGCCTAGTGCTTGGCACATAGTAGCAACTCAATCAGTGCATAAGGAATGAATAAACAAGTCACTGTGCACCTGCCACTTACCAGGGATATCCTCTTGTCATCGAGTTGCCTCACCTTTGGGACCCTGTTTCTTAATCTGTAGAGTGGAACTTCATGAGACTATTTGTGAGGATTTGACGGGATGATGCATAGAAAGACCAAGTGGGAAGCTCTTTCTGTGTGGGCAGAAATCTCCAAGTAGGAGGATACTTTTGCAGTTTGATGGGACTATTTGCATCCTGAGAGGCAGGACCCAAACTTCTGGGACAAAAAGTAGAAAGAGTGCTTTCAGGAAGGGTCTGTTGTGATGACCTTACACAAAAAAGTACTTAACGGCATCTGCCCAGCAACTCCCTGTCTGAACCAGGACTCACACTACCTTGAGATTGATTCTTGTAGCTAAGGAAAAAAGAACTTAAGACAACTTATGTAAGCTTTTTCATTTTACCTTTAAAAACTCTTTGTTTCTTTTGCTTCTTTGGATATGACCTCTTGTATTCCCATTGCAATATGTATTTCTTGAATAAGGTCATTATGTTTATAGAATTACTCTCCATTTTGTACTTGACATACAAGAATTCTTTATAATAGTTTTTTCCTCAGTGTCTTGACTATGAGAAAAATATCTTCTCCCTGACTTTGACTAATCATTTCCTTTTGTTGCCGGTCATTTTTATTCAAACGTTTTCAATGTTAATCAGATCAACTCTTTTCCCTGTTTGTGTTTTTTATGCCTTATTCAAAATATTTTCCTATCCTGACGTTCAAAAATGTTTTTTAATATTTTCTTCTAAAGTGCTCACTGCTGGACTTACCATGTACAGCATCTTTGTCCTTTAGCTGGTTCTGTGAAGTGAAGGTTTGTGTTGAGACAAGAAAAGAAATCCAGAGTAGCGGCACAGCTGGTGAGATCAAGCCCTGCCACACCCTGGGATCTGGCTCCGGAGTTTGCCTATGGTCGGAAGTTTACTCCTTTCTCAACATATTAGAGATGGAACACACAATTCAACTGCATTCCCTCTCAGGGGGATGTTAGATCTTAGAGAAGGAAAATGGGTTTATGTGACTTGGCCAGGGTTAAAAGATAAAAAGTGCCCACATTTCCCCTTAGTGTACCTTTATGGGGCAGGCTGGTCAGGCTAGGAACCAAGCATACACCTGCCTTCCGCCAGCATCTCAGAAGACCATGTTCATTGCCAGGCCACACCAGCCTGCTGCCCAGATCTTTCAGGCCCTGCAGCGTCCCTGGACTCACTGCAAACAGTATATTACTTCCTCATACTTCCTCACAGCAGGGCAGTGGAGATGGGCCCTTCCTGAAAGCCCTTTTTTCACTTCTTGTCCCAGAAGTTTGGGTCCTGCCTCTCAGCCTGCTGTTCAAGGCAAAAACGCTCCCAACAAGGTGTTTGATAGTCTTCCAGGCAGCCACTCAGTAATAACTCCTGAGGGGACCCGTTTTTGGTTTTTTTGTTTTTTGGTACTGGGGATTGAACTCACGACCTTGTGCTTGCCAGGCAGGCGCTTAAGCCACTGAGCTAAATCCCTGGCCCAGGGGACTCATTTTTTATGAGGTTGTGCTGGGTCACAGAAATGAATTTTTTTTTCCTTAGACTTTATAATAACTGATACAATCTAGATGTTACCACACTATAGCTGTTATACTATATTGTTATACTGTATTGTCTGTGGAATAGAAGAAGAAGGAAAAAGATCTGCACATGTTTACTTCAGGTGAGATTGTTTTCTTGAAGATCTTTAATCAGTAGTTGATTGACTCTGAGAATTTCATCCCCACAGACATGGTGGGCCTGGTGTACTTAGACTTTATGGTCTTACAGTTTACCTCAACTCAATGCCATCACTGCAGAGTAAGAACAGCCACAGAGAATCTTAAAAAAAAAACAGCAACAGATGTGTTCTAATAAAACTTTATTTACAAAATTAATAGGCACTGGGTTGGATTTAGTTTATGGACCACAGTTTGAAGTCTCTTGGGAAGATGACTGTATTCATCGTGCTATATACATACATAGAATAACATACAGCAATGAAAATGTTTCACAACAAAATAGAGAAATAGTCAATATATTTTTGAGCTAAAGAAGTCTAGATACAAAGAATTCATACTTTGGATTCAATTTATAATCTCAAAACCATGCCAAACTAAATGATAGTGCTCAAAGTGTTGTGGAAAAAATGAGAATCGAATCAGATGGAAAACAGTGAATAAGCAGGCACAAAGGTTGGAAGGCAACTCTCTTTTATGCTAGCTGGCTGGGAGGAACAGGTCCAAATCACCAGCCCCATGTTGAGGTTAAACAGACGCATTTTTTAAAAACAGAAAGTACAAAAGCCTGATTGCAGGTTATTTTATAATTGGTTACATCGGCTGGGTCATATGCAGTTAGAGATTTACTTCAGGCAAATTTAGTTGGGAGTTTCTTAAGGTCAGGGGCTTGGGAAAGCAGGAAGAATCAATCATTGTCTTTAACTGAGCCAATCTGTCCCTGAAGCAAGTTAGCACAACAAGATGCACTTTCTGGCTGAGTAAACTTATCTTAGGAGTTGCAGCTGGCATTGGAATCTCTAGACTGGCTGAGTCTAAACAAGGCTGGGCCTGTCTTTCCTGCTTTTAATATACTTTCAGGTTATAAGTTTTTAAATTTCCTTTACAAAAGGAGCCTCCTAAGTAAGAGACCTAGAGAGAAAGCTGACTAGGCGGGCAGGGTGACATTTCAGTAATGCCAGGACTCTCCGAGGGTGAGATAGGAGAATCACAAGTATGAGCCCAGCCTGGGCAGCTTAGTAACTTAACAGAACTTTGTCTCAAATAAAAAAAGGCTTGGGTTGTAGCACAGTGTGCAGACCCTGGTTTAATCCCCAGTAGTGGGGGGAGGGGGAGGGGAATAACTACTGATGACTGTGAAAGTCAGGATCATGGTTGTCTTTAACAGGATGGAGAGAACTCTAATCAAAAGGGGACACAGAGCCGCTGACCATTTTGTATCTCTGGGCCTAGGAAGTGGTTATGTGAATTTTCATTTTAGAATAATTCCTTAGGCTGTATATTTGAATTATCTGTGCTTTACCTAATGTGTACTAATTTTCAACAAATAGGTTTCAAAAAACGGGAGAACTTCAAATGTTTATCTGCACCTCCCCTGTGTTTGGTTGCACCATGTAAGAGGTGTTTCAAGAGCAAGTTGCTCCAGGGAAGGCATCTGCCTCAGGCTCAGTGCAGAGTCTGGCTAGACTAGAAAGTATAAGAAGGAAATGAGCAGTTAAACCCAAAGGAAATGCCCCAGGGGGACTTGGCGCTGTGCAGAGGCAGGAGAAATGGCTTAAGGCTCAGACCACATCTTATTTAAGCGGAAAGCATAGGATGAAAGCTGAAATTTAGAGTCTGAGCCACAATTGGACACATGAATGGCACCTCCACCTCCAATCTGTTCCTATTTAAACTTCTTTTGATTCTTCTAACCCCAATCTGGAGGTGGCATGTTATTAAAGGGTACTTTCTTTAGTCACTAAGCCTCATTCTTCCCAGGCTCAGGAATGACTCATGGCAAATGTTAAACGTGTGTGCATGTGTGTGTACTTGCAAGTGCATTGGAGACAGTAAAATAAACCAGCCTCAGACCCCCCACCTTTTCCAAGGGCTCAGCCCTTATCCCTGCTTGTCAGATAAAATCATGTTCTTACTTCATTAAAACAGTTTCTGTATCCCTGCTGCTTTTCCCCTCTTCTCTTTCCTGTTGCTTCACAGCCCGTGTTATCTCACACCCTATAAGTCACTCCTTCCCTTCCTGTACCAATGTTACCTGACTCCCCTGTCCTGAGAGACTTACCAGATGTTCAAAGTAGTAAACCCATTACCTTTAAATTCCTGCGTTTGTTTAACTCTCCCTTTCCTACCACAAACCCTATATAACAGCTTCCCCAACCCCAAATTGGGGCTCAGACTTTGGAGTATTAAACTCCTCTGAGCCTGCTAGCAAAATAAACAGATCTCTCCATTTCTCCTGAATGCCTCTAGGTAAGTTCCTGCATCACCGGTGACTCCGACTTTGCTGTAATATTTGGCAAAATCTAAAATTGCTGCAACACATTTATATTTGTACATAGCGAACACTGGAAACAGATGTTTTCAAGATCACACGATGTTAAAATCATTTTGGAAATCTCACTGGTAACCAAGAACCCAACATGTCCCAACCTTTGTCTTAATGAGGTGTTATCAGAGATATGAAATTTCTGCAGAAAGCTTGTCATTGCTGGGTTCCCAGACCCTAATGAAAACTTAGAAACTACTTCATGTCCAAAAATAGAAAATCATTTAGTAAACAATTCCAGGCACATGATGAAATATCTTATGGTCATTAAAATTCTATTTAGGAAGAGCTAGTAATCACCAAAAGGGGAACAGGATACAAAATTGAAATTACAGGATGATTACAACAGCAGTAATCCCACATACAGGAAAGCACAGTAAAAGGAAATTCAACAGCATGGTGAAGGAGCTATATTCAGAGGACAAGAATGAAATGTGGGTGATTTTTTTTTCCTTCTACTTTTCTAGAAGAAATTTTCCCCAATTTTCAAAGCAATGTGATTTTTTAAAATAAAGTAGAAAAGTGAGTTTTTAAACAGTGCATGCATTTTCACTATATGTAAGGAAGACAAAAATTGTGAAGTTGAGTTTTCTGGTACAGGAGGGTCAAAAGAGAAACTGAGGCAAGAAGAGAAAAGAAAAGGAAGCCACCACACACTGAATCCTCTCTGTAACTTCTGTCTCTCCACAGGAGATAGATCATGAATGCCAGAATCAGTGTTCATGAGCAGTAATGCAAATTCCAGTCTGTGCTATTGCCCACTGACCATCTGCCCCCAAATAGCATGTTCTCACCACCACCTCAGCATCATCCATTTCCTCAATTCAAAGAAACTTTCTTCACATTTATGTAGGCATTTCCCATAATTCCCCCTCTCCTAAAGCTTATATTGAATTGATGGCTCACCTTTGGTTAATGCTGTTAGAAAACCAAAGACATATTATAATTGCTACTTCTACTGAATTATCATATACTAGGGACAGAGCATAGAGCTCTACAGTAACCCTCCAGAAGAAATATTTCACGTACTCCTTCACAGAGAAAGATGAGGCTCAGAGAAATGAACACATGGGAGCACACAAGGAGCAAGTGTCCAAGCAGGGCTGACCCTCTAAGCATCCTGTTCTTTGGTCTGTCTCCAAAGCATTCTTCCACTGCTACTCCACTGCCTTGATTCACATCTCCACTTTCCCACCAACTGAATCCCATCACAGAGGACCTTCCACACCTTCCTCCAATACACGCATCTCAGAGCAGAGAAGGTGTCATGATTTATGTCGGCGGCCCCCAGGCCGCATGTATTTGCATTGTGCATTTGTGATTGGTTATTGTCTAGTGCTTGGATTGGTGGTGTCAGTGCTACACCCTCCTAAGGGTGGAGCCAGGATGTGATGTAATGGCAGGAAGAAGGTGTGTCTCTCTTGCTGGTTTCCGCCTTGCTGTTTGCAGCTGCCATGAACTGCGGCCCACCATGCCACCCTGCCTTGGAGCCAACTGAGTATGGACTGAAACCTCCAAAAACTGTAATAAATAAACCTTTCCTTTCCCAACTTTAGGCATCAGGTATTTTGTCTCAGCAATGAGTAAAAAGTAACTAAGACAGAAGGTCTCTGTAGATAGTGAACTGATAATTCCAAACTAATCCAGCAAATCTCTTGTAAGGGACCACTTACCCTTCATTAGCAAGCTTTCTTTTCTATGTAGAATTGAATTCATCTTTGACTCCCAAAACACATTACCCAAGGCTGACTAACTGAATTTCACACTCTCCTAGTCATCAAGACTAAGTCAGAATGGAACTTGACCCAAGCAGAGCAATTTTGATGTCCTTTGAAGCTTTCTGTGAATTCAAGAAATTTTCAGGCTCTTTCTATCTAGAGAAAAATAAGAGGGAAAATAGGGGGGCTGCAACTACTACTACAGCCATCTTCTAACATGAGGCCCAGTAATGAACTCAACACTGGAGATGCAGAGAAAGAAAGAGAACAAAGCTGTGTGCTTGATCAAATCATGCCAAACTGAAATAATTCTATGTCTATGTTGGTGTAGGTGAGATTTTTTTTTTTTTTTTTTTTTTTTTTTTTTGTACTGGGAATTGAACTCACGACCTTGTACTTGCCAGGCAGGCACTTATGCTGCTGAATCCCCAGCCCAGGTTAAGATGTTTTCTGCTGCAAAATTTTCACACATCCCCAGGGCCTGGTAATCCATAACTTCTAAATTCCATAATTTGGTGTACACGGCCTCCCTGCTTTAGCTTCAATCACAATTTCAGTTTTCAGGCTTTTCATATATCCCATAATCCAACATTCCAGTTGTTTCATATTACTCATCCTTCAGTAAAAACCAGCAATTTCCTTCTTAGAAGCTTTGTATGTGTTTCATCTTCTGCATCAAATGGCATTCTCCTGCTACACCCATCCATAGGAATGAAACTATCTAAGTCTTAGATGCCCATACTCTCTGAGTCTTCATCACAGGGAGGCATTATAGGAAAGAAGATGGCCTTCCAAGGGATGCCACGGAGTAGGGCTTATTTCAGTTATTGTTCCCATGGCTGGCTGGGGTTCTCAACCACCTGTGAGAATCATCAGGAAGTGATTGTTAAAGTCCAGATTCACAGATCTAAACTTCACTCCATACCTATGAAATTAGATCTCTGTAGATCACTGCCTCTTTACCAGACTTTCCAGGTGATCCTGATGTGTGTTGATCATATCAGTGGCTGTGTTAGCGGGGAAAGTGGGTGTACAAGATCAGAGCTCAGTGAGCACTAACTCAGGGATTGGTACCAGATGGGATCCAAGGAGTTCCCCAAAGAGGAGCTCAGCCCATTGAGTAGATTCTTGATCATTGTCACAGAAAAGCATATCATGGCCCATAAATGAGAGACCCAGCAAGGTTTTATTAGGCAGAGTTAAAGAAACACTGTTATGGTTCAGATCTAAAATGTCCCACTCAAACTTCATGTGTCCACGGAGGTCCTTTATGAATCAGTGCATTCATCCACAGCTGAGGTCAGGAGCTGAATATGCTGTTAGGAAGTGGGGCCTGGTGGAAGGGTCACTAGGGATGTGACTCGGAGGGTTATACTCTTATCCTTGGCTTCTCCCTTCTCTCTTTCTGCTTCCTGGTTACCATGGGCTGAGCAGCATTTATCTACCATGTCTTTCCATCATGCTGTTTCTGTCTTGGACTATGAACCATGGACTAAATTTTCTGAAAATTCTGAGCCAAAATAAACTTAAATTCTGGGTATCAGGTATTTAGTCCCAGTAACAGATAAGTGACAAATACACAGGGAAATAGAGCACAGGTCCTCAAGAAAGAGGTATATTGAGATCTGGAGCTGGGAACATTTATGTGTTTGGAGAGACAATATGGGAGTCAGGGAGCGTGGACTTGATGGGGATGGGAATGGGGTCATCGTCTTGCCAGGGAGGAATAGAAAGAAAGCTCCTTCCTACCTAACTTGGTGTAGGGGCAGAACAACAGAACAACAGAAACCAACATTGGCTACTGAGCAGCTCATAGATCCAGATAAACGACAAATTCTGAGATGTCCTGAAATAAACCACAAAGGTCAGAGGATGGAGAGGGGAACAAACAGGAGAGGTTAATCAGATAATAGCTGAGGGCTGGGAAAAATGAAGACCATTTCACATTTCTGAACATATGTCAAGATCTTAACTGAAATCCTTTCATGGCCCCCTAGATCTCCTCCCACCTTTCTTACAACCTAACCAATCCAGAACCCACAAGTACTTCTCCACAGAAACTACCTTCCTATGTCCAAGCCATCCCTACCTCACACCATCCCACCCCTCTTATCTTTAGCTAATGCAGGACTGATGTGAACAAACATGTCTTCCTTTCCCAAGTTCTTGTTATAAAATTACCTCTAGGGCCAGTGGATACTTTTCCAACTGTAATGTGGTCCTGAAGCTTGAAGGTTTATAAACGTGAGGACCTGATCTATTTCTGGATAGCCTTGGTAACAGATCCATGCGTGGAGGAAGGGACAGGGTGCACTTGATTCCTTCAGAACCACATGAGATGAAGGATGGGACAGGAGAGTTCTTACAGAAAATGGGGGCATAGTCATCAAAGGCAAAGAAAGGAAATTGGGAAAGTAAGAGCAACAGACATCACTAAACCTGGTTTGCCTGGAGAAGCCCCCCATACAGCCAGCTCTAAGGCCATATTCTACCTGAAGACACACCCACAGCACCTTTCCAACCTGAGTGGAGGTTCTAATTCACCTGCCTGAGGAGATGCAAAAGGAAGGATGCTTGAGCCAGGCTCTTTGGAATGACAAATTAAAGATGACATCTCACAGGAAGGCAAACATTCAGCCTCCACAAATGGATTTAACTGCTTGTCCTCTGTGCTATTATCTTCTGACTTGTAAACACTTGTTGTGTCTGTCCACTGCTGCTCCCCCACACTCTACTTCTGGAGTGTTTCAAGGTCAGAAATGTACCTGTATTCCTCAGTGCAACCCCAGAAGCTTCCACAAGGTCTGGCACATAATTGGAACTCAGTGAAAATTTGTTCCATTGAATGTGGGGCCATCAATCCTAAACAATCTGGATCACAATCCTGAAACTTTTTTTTAAATGTGTCTTTCTGTATTCATTTTAAAGTCCAGGGTGAGTTGAGTGACAAATTACGGAGATTTTTTTTCCCCAAAAATGCCTTTCAAGTCACACAGCCAAATCAGTGCAGCAAATTATATGTAATCAACAAGAAAATCAATAAGTACTGCAAGTGCATTAAAGAGTTTAGCAGATTCATTATGTATTTAGCACATTCAGTCCAATTTGCAGGAAGTTCAGAGAAAAACAGGCTTGCATGTAAACAGTGGCTCTAACTGACTCTGGAGCAGCCTGGCTGGGGCTGCATAGCTGCTGAGGTGAGGGCAGACCGGGAGATCTGTTCACTGTCCCATGCCTTTTAGGCCAGATGACCCAGGCCAACCCTGTGCAGCAGAAGTCTCACCTCCAAGGTCAATGGTGATAACCTCAAAGTGTCTTTGTCTTGGAAATTCTATGAGCAATGAAAGAAAGGAAGTAGAAAGAAAGAGGAAAGAAGAAGGGCGGGATACTCTTAGAATTCTGTCCTTTCCCTCAATTCCTCAGCTCCTTCATATCCCCAGAAAGAGGTCATTTGCAAATTCATTCAATAAACATTCTCTGAGTATTTGTACTGTTCAGGTCACATGCCAAGTTCCAGGGAACAAGTGAAGTCAGACACACCTGCCTTCAAGTGGCTCACAGCTGGGTGGGGGCAACAGACCCAGGATAGGACAGCCCACCCCACTGGGAGGCTTGGATGCCCCCTGCCTGAGGTGGGCCACAGGGTACATTTGATCAGGACCCTGAAGGGAGGATGAGGAGCAGGTACGTAACATCACCGGATAAACAGACTCAAAGGCACAAAAGCAAACTTATGCATTTGAGGAACAAGAAAGTGAAGGTCACCAGAGGTTAAGTACAGAGGAAGGACAGCACAAGCCAGTACCTCATGAAGAAAGGTCTGAGAGCCTCTGGTCCAGTCCCTTCTCATCACGAATTCTGTCTGCAGTGGCCTGGGAGAAGTGATTTGCTCAAGATCCCACAGCAAACAGTAGAAGCTGAATGTGACCTGAGCCCCTATGCTTCACCCCAAGTACTTTGTGAATTCCCTGCTACCAGTTTTCTCACTCACCTCTGGCCACAAATCTTTCCATGTCCAATTTCTGAATTGGCTGAGAAGTGGCATCAATTTGGAAACCAATTTTGGGAACTCATTATAATGCCCTTTTATTGATTTGAAACAGATAACATCAATCAAAAACTAATTCACATTTGCAAGGCTGTAACACGTACACCTGCACTCATTACGGCTCCTGCAGCAGACGTAGCTCACCAGAACCTTTCCCACTGCTTTTTTAATCTAGCACTCCAGGCAGCTAGTAAAAGACTAGTCACTCAGGTGAAATCTGTATTCCTTCTCTGATGTAAGTGTTAAACTCTGTGAGCTACTGCCTTGGGCTAAGCTGTAAAGTCATAAAGGGACAAAGTACAATTATCCAGCCAAAATTCTAAGAAGACAAAGAGAATCCAAACCTGTCGCAGACAGCACAAAATTTAGCATCAATCACAGGATTCTGCTGAGCAGGTACTAGTTGTACTAGATAGCCACAGAGTCCCTGCCAACAGGCAGAGGAGTGGGGCAAACTGGAGAAATGGGTCCCATCTCAGCACTCCCTGCTCAGTCCCAGCCAAAGACTGTCATGTAGAACATGACCCCTGCATTGTCACACATTCAGAGTTTTCAAGAAAAGCCAGAAGTCTAACCTGTGAAAATGTCATCTCATAATATTTAAATGTTTAATCATGTTTTTAAATATTCCACATTTTTTGGCAAGGCTGGCTGCTCCAAACCACAGGTTGAGTTTCTCATTTTGCTATCATCATTCTCATTTCCCAAACTTCTTGGCATTTAAGTGTGGTCATGTGACTAAGTTCTAGCCTGTAGGAGGACTATATAGAATGACCTGGAAGTGTTCTTAAAAAGCAGGAAGCATAACCTTCCTGATGCCTGGAAACCTGAAGTAGTGGCTTCAGCTTCAGTAACAATATTAGATATTGAGGAGGCTCAGAAGATGGAAGGGTGCTGAGAATGACAGCAGAAAAATAGGAGGCTTAGTACTTCATAAAGCTGGCCCTGAGTTTCTGACTTCTATGTATGAGAGAAAGAAATTCCGGCCTATTTTTGTTATTTGAAAGCAGTGTTAGTTAGCCAGCTTTCCATTACTATAAAATACATCTGAGACTATCAACTTATAAAGAGAAAAATTTTATTTTGGCTTATAATCTTGGAAGTTTTAGTCCATGGGCAGTTGGCTCAGTTGTTCTTAGGCCTGTGTCAAATTAACACATATCAGAAAGCATGCGTAGAGCCAAACTGTTCACATTAAGATACAGGCTCAAAAGAAAGAAAACAGAAGAGGCAGGTCTGTGACCCCCTTTGGAGTGTACTGCCAGTGACCTAACTTCCTCTCACTAGGCCACACCTCATAAAGGTTTCACCACCTACCAGTGGTGCCTTTACTGGGGGGGCATTCCAGACCCAAACTACAGACAACCAAATTGTATCTCCAACCCTCTTTCTAGTTTAATTGGGGCCTGGACAGTCTACTCACCCTTGAATTTCATAAAAGAACATTGATTCTTTGTAGCAAAATTTCCTTTAGCTGAACTAGTTTGGATAGGATTTTATCCTTTGTGAAGTAAGCATTCTTTAAGTTTCTTCTCTATCCATCCCAAACTCCCACCTTATTCATTATAGACTATATTAACCATCATTTTCAAAGTGAGTAACTGTTAAAACATCATTTTTAAAGGTAAGGTCATAAGTGTCAGACAAATACAAAGTAAACATGTATCAAAGATAGTATTTAATTCATTCATAATGAAAACTGTAAAATATTACACGAGGGTCAAAGGAGAATTGAAGAAACAGGCGGGTGAATAAGCAATTATGTACGCTGAAATGAATCTGTGAGTGGATGCAAATCTGCCTCTCCACAAGGCAAAAATCAATTGACTCTCCAGGGCAGTGTTCATTTGCATCCCAACAGACAAGGATCCTTTGCCATACTGCCAGTTTTCCACAACTCATAGAGTTGCAAAATAGCTTAGTAAAAGACCATGAAGGGCACCAATCCCTACAGAATCAGATTAGTATATAGAGTTTGCTAGACAGCATCATTTTAAAACCCAATGATTCTTAGCTGTTTTCCGAGCACCCTGGCTACTGAAGGACAGAGAATATATCTATCATGTCTCATGTTTCCAAGGACATCCACTCTCAATTCTCACACACCTCCTCCAAAAAATAATCTTCCCAGCTGAACTGGGCTTTCCCAGAGGAGCAGGAGTTCACCAGGCAGAGAAAATTCTAGGCTAGTGACAAGTGTTTAGTAGAATCACATAAAGAGCTCCTAAAAATATACATACCCAGACCTGCCCTGATTTTACTGAATTTGCTGCCTTTGAAGCACAAACCCAGGGTCTTTACTGAACCTTTATGCACTGTGCCAAGGCTGTGGGTGGCCAATGGAGATTGGGGGTGGAGATCAGAGATTGCCACCCACTACCCACACATTGCCTTCCAGCCTCCCCTTGCTTCAGCTCTGCCTCTGAGAAACGTTGCCCTGGCTCCCCGCACCACTCTCCTGGCCCTCGTGCCCCTCTCATCTCTGTTCTCAGCTTCCCCTCTGGCTGCTTTTCTGCCCCCGGACTCAGTCCTTGGTCAGTTTGTTTTCTCTGGACACTCTCATTTGGAGCACAGCCATATTCAAAGCTTTAAATGTCACTGCCAATTTCTGACCACTCCCAATTTCACATTCAGGGCGATTTCCTCATCTCCAGCCCCTAACCAAACTTCCTTGTCAGTTGCACAGTAGACAAGTTCAATATCTCTAAACCTAACTCAGATCTTCTCTCAAAATGCTGTCCTGCCCTTAAGCTTCCCTGTCTCCATTTGTGCCACTGCTTTCTTCCACCAGCTTGGCTGAACCTCGAGTCAGCCATTCCTTCTTCCTTCTCCTCACATTCCACATTCAGTGCACCAGAAATCATGTTGCCTTCGTGGAAACACTTCCATGTGATATGACTTCTCACCTTGGTTCGAGCTGCCAGTGTCTCTGGCTTGGATTCTGCACCAACTCCCATAGAGTTCACCAATTGCCCCCCTACTCCACTCAGCCTTTGTTCAAGGTAGCAACCACTCTGAGCTTTCTTAACTGTCAGTCTGATCAATGTCATTTTTCTGCTCAGAAGCCCCCAAATATTCCATGTCAGTCAAGGGAAAAAACCTCAGATATAAGTAGGGGCTCCTAACCTGTAAGACACAGCTCAGTTCAGTTTGAACCTACCCTAAGCCACATTCTCCTTGCCTCTGACTCCACCAGCCTCTGAGGCCTTTTTCTTTGATCCTGTCTGCTCCTGTTTAGCATACCCTTGCCCCAGTATCTGCTGGCTAATGCTCCCCTTTTTTGAGTCTTCTGTTAAAACTATCTTTCCCTGGCCACTCTGCTCAGTAGCAAAACTGCATAGCCACATTTGCTCACCTGTCACTGCTGATCTCCTACCTGGTACATTTTGTTGTTTTGTTTTGGTACCAGGAATTGAACTCAGGACCTCATGTTTGCCAGGCAGGCACTGTGCCACTGAGCTACACCCCCCAGCCCTTTTTCTGTGTTTATCTAGTAACCTCATGAGCTTCTAATAATCGGTGTCATGTACCTGTGTTCTGTGCCTTTCACTTGTGATCTGTACAGATGCTCCTCAATTTATGATGAAGTTAAGTCCTAATAAAAGTTGGAAACATGGAATAGTGGTGTTGCTCAGAGGTAGAGTATGCCTTCCATTTAGGAAGCCCTAAATATCAACTGTTGGGTATTCATTTTAGCACCAGGGAATTGACTACTATAGCAGATGATAGTAGTTGCTTAATAAATAGTCATTGCATTGTTGTCCAATTGTTGAGTGCTGTGCACTGGCTGGCATTTTACAGTATACAACCATTTCATTTAAAGTCTCAAAAACCATGTGTTTTATTGCACAAACAGAAGACAAGCTACCCTGAAATATAGGGAGCTGCTAACGGATACAAAGCAAGTGCCAGAGCAGAAACCCCCACTTTACGTCTGGTTGAAGTTGAGTACAGATACTGCCCCCAGCAGGCAGAGTCGGTCTCAGATCTCAAGGGCCCTGAAGGTCCAGCTGCTGAGGCCAGAGCCTTATAGGGTTGGGGCTCTCAGTCTTGAGTCAGTATCAGGACAACCTGGGGGCAGCTTGTCAAACTGGATCTCTGGAGTTCACGTAGAGTTTTCTGGGTCCGTAGGTCTAGGGTGGGACCAAGAAACTGTTTTTCTAACAAGTTCCTGAGTGATGCTGCTGCATCCAGCCTGGGCATACCACTTAGAGAACACTGACTTCCATCTGCAGAGGTAGAGCCTGTTTGCTTTGGATAGGACCTTGTGTAAGCTGAGTGGGAGTCAGACTGCAGCCCCAGCGGTGGAGAGCAGAGGGCTGGGGTGGCTGCTGTCCCCTCAGACACTTTTCCTGGCCACACAGCTGCAACCTCCCTTCAAGCCAATTAGCACATCTCCTCGGCAGAAGCAGCAGCCCTCCTGGCTCCTCACTGACTTGAAATCTTAATTATATGCCAAAGCGTGATTCTCACAACCACCCCCACCATGGGCGGGTGTGAAAGGAGCCAAATAGTTTCAAAACTGCATGACTGCAGCAAAAATGGAATCATAGCCTCCTGCAGAGGCACCATCCATGCCTGGGAGCAGTGTGGTGAATACTGAGAGGATCCCTCGTTCTGCCTGGACCCGTGGTCTGTGGGCACTGGTGATACTGTCAAGTGGTGCCTTGGAAAGTTCAAGGACTTAGTTTTCTCAGCCATTTACTTTGTTAGTTATCAACTATCAAGAACTGCTCCACAGTGCCTGCTTTCTCCCAGGTCTTGGCTGCTGCGGGACTCCAAGATGAGGTTTCTTTTTTGGGATGAAAGAGACCAACTTATCCATCCTCCCGACATGTGACAAGCAGGTTGATAGTACATTTTTTGAGAGTAGTACATTTATTCGAACATAGATTTTTTTTTAAATGTGTAAGTAATGTATCCAATCTGTGGATACAGAGAAATATTTCTTAGAGCAAATCTACATTTACCATTTTTTAAAGTGAAATGAACTTGAGAAAATATAAAATGTATCTAGCCATTGTATGATGTTTGCTATGGGCCAGATGCTGTGTACGGGTTAATTCATGAAAGTTTTGTAAAAATCCTGAGGGTTGGGGCTGCTATTATTCACACTCCACATATGGAGAAGCAGAGGTACAGCGTGGCTGAGTAATTTGTACATGGTCACACAGAATGTGGCAGAGAGAAAACGTGAATCACGGCTGACTCAATGTAAATTTTTTTTTGTACCGAGGATTGCACTCATGACTTCATGCTTGCCAGGCAGGCACTTGTGCCACTGAACTAAATCCCCAACCCCAGCTAAATCCCCAACCCCTCAATTTAGATTTTCGGCTCTAAATCATCTCCCTACAATACAGGCAAGATGTGGCAAATGTCAGACAGCTGCACTCCAAACACCAATACATGTGAGCATTGAGCAAATCATGCTCTTGCCTCAGCCATCCTGAGACCCCAGTGCACCACATTACCACAGAAATGAAGTAGAGACATTACGTGAAAGCTATCAGGACCCTTCAGACCTCTGGGCCTCTCGAAAGTACCGAGGTGGGGAAGGGTGGCTGGGCCTGTCCTGTCCAAACGTCATGTATCCATGTTGATTTTCCTGAAGGGCCCTCCCTGGCCACTGATATCATGGAGGGATGTAAGGAACCTGTCACCCTGGAATGGTGGATGGAGGTAGACGAGGCGAGACATGCTATTAGGAGGATGCTGTGGCCGCAGTGTGCGCTTCTGCCACATGGAGCACCCCATAAATGAACTCATCCAGACCCATGTCTCTCAACTCTCTCCATTGCAACACCTTTGAAAGCAGATCCAAAAATACCTAATTATATGTTTAATCTGTACTGTTAGGAAGATGTCTTAGATAGAAGCTATACTTTTTTATTGAAATACACTCTTTTTGGTCTAAATTTTAAATTTTGAGAGTAACTCATTGCAACCTATCTATACATATGATTTAAACACACACACACATACATGAAATCTCCCTCAAATGGTATAAAAGAAAGTAATTCACAATGCATACTATCATTTGTATGTACAACCTGAAGCCTCATGTGCTGGAAGTTGGGGGTTCTGCGTGGTAATACCGAGAGGCAATGGAGCCTTTAAGAGGTGGAGCCCACTGCAAGGTGATTTGGCCATTCATGTAGCCTCTAGAAGACTTTACCTAGTTCTCATGGTGATATAGGATCTCCAAATGACACAAGAGAAGCATAACCTAACCTGCTAGATTTCCAATACACTGAGTTTATGTTCCCCAAAATCAAAGAATGAATTCTAAGGAACAGGAAATTTTAAGCCAGGCATCACCTGTAATCTTAGCTCTTGGGAGGTTGAAGCAGGAAGATCACTTCAAGGTTGAAGCTAGCTAAGCACAAAGTGAGTACAAGACCAGCCCAAACTGCACAATGAAACCCTGTCTCAAAGACAAAAAAAAAAAAAAATGGAGTAAGAAATTTTATTGAAGGAGAGACGACAACTGAGAGAAACAGGAGAGGAACTGAGTGGGTCCTCATAGACCCCACTCTTCAGAGGAAGTTTTATAGAGCAAAATCACAAGATGTATACAAAATCATGAGAGGGGTACAAGATGAGACAAAGCTATGATCAACCAATAAGATTGGATGGCCAACAAGGATGGCCACTAAGGTAATGTTGATCCAATGGGGAAACAAGTCACATAGCAAGTGTTTATAGAAAAAACCAAGACCTTTTTTGGAAGAGATGTGTTAAGAGGTCCTGGTCACCCATGTGGGTGACTGACTGATGTCTATCTAGACTTTACTGGATCAAGTAATAGCAGTTATAGTGTATCGCGTACTCCTCAGGGAGGCTTGTAGGCCTGGTCATTCCATCTTCATCTTGAGGTCTGGCCTTCAATGGAGGAACCTCCAGCCACAGTTGTAATGACCTCTCATCCCCTGCACCGACCCACTCGAAGGCCTAGCCCTGTCTGACTGCCTATAATGTTTCCACCTAACTTAGCTGCCTCTAATATGGGGACCTCAGTCCCTTTCACATAGAGGGAGCCCGTGCCCTCCTTAGTGTCTTGTTTCCTCGTCCACCATGTGATCTCCTCTCACCCACTTCCTCACCACACTGATATCTGCCATGAAGTGACAGAGCCTGCAGCAGAGCTAAATGAGCCTTTCTTTGTGTATTACCCAGCCTCACTGTATTTCATTATAGTGATACAAAACGGCTAATAGCATACTTTCAATAGTGCATATTTTCATGGTGTAGCACTCGGTTGTGACTACATTAAAAAACATGGTGAAGTAGTCAGCTGCTATTCCTATTTATACTGTATAAATTTGAATTAAAGAGGAGCAAAATATTCAGATTTCATAGATACAAGGTATAAGAAATACAGGGAAATGAAAGGACAAAGGCAAAGTGGGTCTTTGAATAAAAAACCAGTGTTAAGGTCTTTATACATTGATTAGACTTATTTATATGTCATAAGGGAAAGGAACATAACCTTCATTGAAGTTTGCTTAACAGGCTAAGACAGAAGAAATACAACATTTTCCACAAAATAAGCATGCCTCATTTGTTCATCAAGTGTACTGTCAAGGTAATTCCCTGTGTTGTGACAAGGGACCAGGAAGTGAGGAAGCATGCCAGAAAAAGAACTCCTGACTTAAATGTTAGTACATACCAAGTACATACCAACTGAATGTATGTTAGTACATTCCAACTGAATGTATGTTAGTACATACCAAGGCATACATTCAGTTTTGAACACCTGGGAATCTGTGCCTGTAGAGAGGATACAAGACAGAGCATATAGGTTAGAAAAGAAAAAATAATAATTATTATTAGGTTGGAAAAGAAAAAATTATAACACTAGAGATTTTTTTAAAATTGTGTGATCAACTGGAACCCTATCACAGTAAAAATGGAAAATAGCAGGTTACTCCAAACTCATGTTAGTATGTAATTTCTGGAACTTGGTTTTTTTCTTATCACTAACCTAGAAGAAAAGTAAAATTATGTTCAATAGTAGTGATTTTAAATACTTTTGAAATCTTGATTTATGTCATTTAGTGAGATGTCTGAATTTCATACATCTCTACTAATGTAATACAATTTGGTTTTCAGTCTAAGAAATACCAAATTTGCTCATTTATAAACATTTGATGACCACTTTTTCAGTAACTGCATTATTGGCCAGAATCACATTTCAGCTACATAAGAGACTGGAAACATTGTGGTCTACAAGTTAGATAAATGCACACAAAAGAAAAATTGACCAATCATCTCCTGACAGTATTTTTCTTCCATTTAACCCTCTTTCTCCTTAAGAAACTTCTGCTAAATTACTGTGGTTTCATGTAACACCTATACTCTTTCCTGATTAAAATACTGAAGTATTATTGGTTTATATTTTTACTCTTTAGCCTGTTGGAATAATTTAAAGTCCAGAGAGTAGCAGACAGTCATCCCATGTGCCTCACTGTGTGGGATTATTGTGTCCAGTGGGACCCAACTAATCTTTGTTCTTCTTCCTTCAGATTCATAATTTTTGTGAAAGCAAAAATGCTGAACCAATTTTTAAAATGTCCTCCCAATGAGGTCAGCTGTCCAGATGAGAACCCCATGTCTACACAGTGATGGGGGGAACAAAACTCCCAACCTACTAGATGTTCAATGCGAGTTTGTGTTCTCTAAAATTGATGAATGAATTTAAGGAACAATGGAGGTTAAGAGCAGAATGTATTAAGAGAAATAAAACTTCTGTCTAAGAGAGAGACAGAAGGTGCCCAGAGTGTGTTGCCAAATACTCTGTCTTTTCTAGAGACTTTTATAGAGCAAAACCACAAAGTGAGGCAGGTCTAAGGTGGGGAAAACATGGGAACTCACAAGGTAGGCATGAGGTGGCATAGAACCGTAGCCAACCTATTAATTGCTCAGGTAAAATTGATTAAATTGGGGACATATTCAGAAGCAAGTCATGTAGCAAACTGGCATGCTTAAAGAGCAGTGACTTCCTCTAGGGGGCTGGGATGGTGACTCTTGGCTTCCTTAGAGATTTGTTTGATCTTTTGTCTTAAGGTCTGGCCCACAGTGGAAGGTGTCTCTCTCCTTTAAGGTTGCAAGATACCTGGTCTTCTCCATTGGTTCCTTTGAGGGCCTAGCCCAGTCTGATTGCCTGTAATACTTCTGTCTAACTCAGCTACCTGTAACAATAGTAAAGGCAGACTTGGTTTGGCTGCACCAGCATGCTGTTTTGCATGGGTCTCATGGAATCCTCTCAGGAAATCAGCAAAGCAAATTTCACACACAAGAAGCTCAAGTCCAGAGAGATCCAATGAGTTGGTCAACATTATCAAGCTATTAAAAATTTTGCGTGTCTAACTCCAATGTTCTTATTTGTAAAATGCCTTGGAGGCAAGCACTGAATGCAAATTGATCCAGTGACTGAATGAAGTCATTGACTGAACAAACAGATTAGAAGATGTCTGGAACCTTGCTTCACTTTAGTACCAAATCTATTATGTTTCTAGAATACATAAAAACCAAAATGAATTTACAGAGTCTAACAAATGATAGAATAAAACTTCTACTTTATAAAAATAAGACTTTATGTTTCAAAAATACTCAGAACATAATAGCTCCTTTCCTCTATCCTCTCCCCCACTTATACTCTGCAAGGTCAAAGAAATGCAGGAAAAAAAACAAAAAAACAAAAACAACCAAACAACCCCCTCCCCCACTTTTACTCAGTTATGGCATTTTACAGATCTCAAAAACACTTCTCTATTATCTCACTTGGTCCAGTTATTTGAAGATGTTTCTGGGCACTCACTAGACACCAGTGACCCAGTCCAAGGAGGAAGATAAATCCCCTGTTTTTAGTCCTACTTGGATTCTCATACTTCCTCGTACTTTCAAGACAGGATCATGTTCCATTAGCATTAGAAGCAAGTCTTTGGTGAAACCCTGCCATGCACAATCTGACTTTGTGTTAAAGATTACATTTAACCCAGCTCTGCAGCCTCCAGTGGCCTAGTCCCTGCCAAGACTGAATTTGGTTCTTAAAGAAGTTATTCTTCTCCTTTCCCTTGAAAACACCTTGAAGATATTTCTTGCCTGTCTATTCTTCAGCAAGGTGGACTCAGCAGACCCCCACTGGCCTCTTGCCCTAGTAGGCTGGAGCTGGGGTCCTACTCTAGGACACAAAGCAGGACCTACAGACTCCAATCTGTCCTCCTTTAGAGCTCTACCTCTCCTTGGACCTGGCCCGTGTTGTCTGCAAGTAAAATGAAAAAGGAAGTCACAAATGGTAAAAATAAGGAGAGAAGGGTGTCTCTGGCAGCTACTTGGCAATCTTGGAAGGGTTGTGCTTTGAGGGACAAGAAGCTTGGTAGACCTGGTCCTTCCTCTCACAGCAAATCACAGCCACTCGTCCTCACTTAACTATGTTCTAGGTTGTGCAGGACAGGCATAAAAGAACCATGCAGGAAATACCCCAGACCAAGTTCCACACAGGAGGAAGGCACAGGGCTTGGTAGCCCAAAGAAAGCATTCTGCCTATTTTCCTCCAGGTTGCTGGCCTAAGATTGAAGTCAAGGATCTTCCTGGAATGTGCTCAAGCATCTGATTTTGTTGCTCTTCATGCCACAGAAAGAAAACTGGGGCAAAAGAAGCCAATCTGTGTGGCTGAATCTGCAAGACAAGGAGTAGGTCCATTCTGGGAATGTAAATTCCCATTCTGTCTCACTGGCTCAACTGCTGATTCACAAATACCAAGAGAGAATCCAGAACACATAATTGATAAACAGTAAGCACTCAAATGGAAGACAGGAGAGGGAAAAAAAAAACTCAGAAAGACAGAACTTCTCTAGTTAGTCATGTTTTTCCTTTATGTATGGATTGCATATCTGTCATTATGTCTCTCATTTTACATGAAAAAAATAAATTTTCAATTTTTGGAAAGGTTGAAGGGGAATCATCTGGTGATTCTGCATGGATGATAATGTTGGCCATGTAAGCCAAACTTCCTGTGGTAGTGAAATGGAGCAAGAATCAACCAATATGGACACAAGGAATGCATACACTCCCCCATTCAGATGATGAAGAAAACAGCAATGTTAATAAATATTTGACTAGTTGAAATGGTACAAAATTGTCAGGCAACCAAATGGAACAATCCAATGTTAGAACTAACATAGGACCTACAAATAATATACAAGAAATATTATAGCTCCCAACCTGCTAGATGTCCAATACACTGAATTCGTGTTCCCCAAAACTGAAGAATGAATTCTAAGGAACCACAGAGGTTAAGAGTAGGAAATTATATTGAGGAAGAGACAGCTCCTGAGAGAGACAGGAGGGGACTTGGTATGTGGTTTGTCCAGAAGTACATTTCTCAAAGGAAATATTATAGAGCAAAACCACAAGGTGGGCACAAAATTACAAAGTGGACAAAGCTGTGATCAGCAAATAAGATTACATGTATAGCTTCTTAGGTAATGTTGATCCAGGGGGAAAACAAGTCACATAACAAATGTACATGGAAAGAACCAGGACTATTTTTTGGAAGAGATGAGTCAGGATGTCCTGATCACCCACCTGGATGACTGATGCCTGTTTAGAATATCAATTATAGTATGTTGCTTATCCCTCAGGGAGGTATGTAAGTGTAGTGATTTCATCTGTATCTTGAGACCTGGCCTTCAATGAATGTGCCTCCAGCTGCAGTTGTAATGTGTTCTTGTCTTCTGCACTGACTCCTTTGAGGACCTAGCTCTGTCTGACTGCCTATAATATTTCCACCTAACTTCGCTGTCTATAGTAGAACTATGTCTAGAAATATATTGAGGACCAGGGGTGACATCTATAGGACAGAATGCCAGCACTGCCATTCAATGTTAGAAGTTATAATGGACAAAATCCCACAAGATATTGTGAAATATACAAGTGATAAAATACAAGTAAAATGTTCTATAGGCACCAATACTCAAATGTGTTTATTACACCTCACTACCTGAACTGAAAGCATTCATAGACCTGCTGTACTTAGCAGGGCTTTCTCATAGTAACTGCAGAAATGTAAAAGACTTGTGGATGTAAAAGGCTCATGGATGTGGGCTTGAGGTGTGTAGCATAATAATGACACTGAGATCATTTAGTCTCCTTCAAAATTGCCTGAGCTTTGTTGACAAAACCACCTGCTAAGAAAAAAAAGAACAGATAACCTGACTGCTATCAGCACTAATTGTTTGAGAATTATGTTTCAAAAGGTCAGGAAATTTCCACACCATCTAAATACATGACTACTATACTATGGTGGTGTGTGTTGTAGCTTGGCATAAATAATGTCATCTTAAGCCCTGCATTTAACTAGTGCCCTGTATTCAGGAAAACAGAAAATTACTCAGGATATAAGTCCCATTAAAAAAAACAGAATGACCTGTACCCACAGAAGAAAAATTAACCTGCTCAACAAAAGAAGCAGAATACAGGTGTTAACCAAAAATTAATGAAAGATTTGAGCTAAACTGTTTCCAAACAGGATGTCTTTTGTGATTCTCTCTTTTAAAAAATCTGTAACTTTCCAGTTTGGTGCCTTGTTTGGACTCTGAAATGGGGGAAGGGGTCTCTATACAAGTGGTCCTGAGCTCAGCTAGTTAAATTCCAAATTTATCAGTTTGGCTGCCTGGATTCCTATATTGTTTATGAACCCGCCTCAGTGTGGTGCTTACAATTGGACAAGAGAAGGAAGGAAATGACTCAGCTCCTTTGTTTCTAACTGTTTTAAAACCTAGCAAAATAGAAACCTGATATTGTTCTTGCAAAATAGAAACCTGATATTTTTCTTACAAAATAGAAACCTGATTGGTTTTTACAACAAAACCAAAGCTGGAGTAGATGTTGTTGATGAGTTATGCAGCAATTATGATATAATTTAAAACACAAGGCATTGGCCAATAGTTGTGCTTTAGTTGATCTTAAACATGTAAGGCATAAATAGTTTGATAGTTTACAAAGAAAATAACAAGTGCAAAATATCACAGAGAAATTCTCTTAGAGGATTTGCACTGGAACTCATAAGAGATCATTTACAGCAGAGGAAGCATAAAATGTTTCTTCCTGGGGCATTATGCAAAAAATTGTGAAGCAGACTGGTGAGCTCACAGGTGAACAGGCAGATGCAACATCACAAAATACTAGGGATCACAAATTCACAATGGCAAATTCTGCATACTTCCCTAAGGGATAAATGGAGGCTTGGGATTATGGTATCACTCTTTCAAAACTTCACATTAGCTCTTGGGATGGGCCATCCTCTCCCAGCCACTAAGACTAAACTAAGACTACTAAAATGAAAAAGAACACTCCATAGTAAGGTCCCTCTTAGCATAAGATCATCACCACCCTCTTGAGTTATCCTAGGATTATCCACTGCCTGCAGTGGCATTTACCTCTGAATCTTCTGATGACATGGAATCTTCCACTAGCCCCTCCTATCAATGTATACACCCATTGCACTGTACACACCCAATAAATAGTGATTAGTTTGGAGTATTTGGGTCCTCACCCATCCTGAGGCATTGACCTCCCACCCACCCCCATCATGCATTACTAAATTTGTCTCTGCTTCTTATTTTATCCTTTGATGTACCACTCTTACAGGCAGCTGGGGATCTTGGCCAGGTCCCCAGTAGCAAATACCTACTATGAGACTGGGAATATAGCTCAGTGGCACAGTGCCTGCCTGGCAAGTGTGACATCTTGAATTCGATTCTCAGCACCAATAAATAAAAAAAAAATTACAGCAAATACCTACTATGAAAACAGAAAAACCAAAAAGATTTTAATTGTGCCCTATAAGCAAATGACAAGAAAAAAATATTTGTTATCAGTATAAGTGACACTTTGGCATGAAACACGAAGTTGTCATATCTAAAGACTGCCTTGAGTGTGACAGTTGAAGCAAAGATTATTTCTGTGGGAAACATTTGTTTGCATTTACATAGATCTTTATTCCTGATGTTATCGTTAAGGTTTTGTAAGCAAGTAAACAGCTGATGTAGAAGTGTTGATGTCTACTCTAAGCACTCATTATGTATTTGATTTTATTTTATTGATGTCTTATTTTCCTATTAAGTGCACATTGTGCAATATAGTAGGAAGCTCCTGATAGAAAAGGATGACAAGACAGGTGACAAGAATGGCCTGTCATGCAGGAAAGGAAAGTTATGCACATGTGCTGTCAGTGTAAGAGAGATGTGTGGATGGAGCATGTGGTTACTATGTGTGAAGACTGCCTTGGGTGTGACGATTGAAACAAAGATTGTTTTTGTTGTAGAGTTCTATTAGTATTTTCACTGCAGTTCATATAGGAATTTATTTCTGATGTTATCTTTTAGGTTTTGTAAGCAGATACACAGTTGATGTGAAAATGTTGCAATACATATTAAGACTTTAATTCTTATTTGTACAATACATTCCTAAATGTGCAATACATATTAAGAATTTAATATCCTATTTTATTGATGTTCTATATTCCTATTAATTATACATTGTATAATATGATAAGAACCTCCTAATAAAATAATAAGACCAGTGAAATGTTAGGTATGTTCTACAAAAAGGCCAGGCAAACAAAGCACATGTGCTGTCAGTGTGCATGATAGATACACATGACCTGTGTGTATGGAATGTGTTGTTGTCATGTGTGGAGACTGCCTCAGGTGTGATAATTGAATTAAAAGTATTTTTGTTATAGAGTGCTATTGATATTTTCATATAGGAATTTATTTCTGTAATTCATATAGGAATTTATTTCTGTTATTTTTTAATTTTGTACACCAAAAACCAGTCGATGTTGAAAATTTTGATGTGATTTTATACAAACCCAATAAATACTGAAAATTCAATGCTTTATTTTTTGATACTTTTTTTCTGTTAAGTAGTCACTAATGTATTAAAAGTCATCATCAACTCATCAATCATAATATTCTAAAGAATAAACGTGGGCATTATACACCCACAACAATAAAATTTATGACAAAATTATTCCCCATCTGTGGGGAAACTATTCACAGATTAAGATGCTTTAAAATATTCTTTGCAGATAGTGCAATGAATAAACCCTTAAGAAATGCTAAATTGTTCAGCCTTTTGAAGAATTAACTCAGAAACCACTTACTTTAAAGGGAAATAAACACCTAGTGAATTAACAGGTCTAGGATGAATTGTCAGTGTCTACTCCCAGCAGTAAGATATCTTCTTCCAATCCCCATACTGATTAAGCCCCAGCTGGATTTAACTTGCAATGTACTAAAACTTCAGGAGACAGAGCAACATGTTAAACAACAACTGAGAGATGTAATCAACAAAATTCAGATTGGGGAATTTTGTACAATAAATAAACATAGTTTTTAAAAAATGTTTTTAAAAGTTGAGAGAGATCATCTTAAAAGGGGAGTCTAAGAGGACAAAACAAGCAATTGTTATGTATTGATCATATATATGGGAGGGAGGAAATCACCCCAAAAGGAACAAAAATTTTTTGGGAAGATGGAAAATTCTTAGCTGTTACAATGGTGTATAGCCTTCCAAAGGGTCACAGTATATGAAAAAATGCACAGTTGTACTCCATTATCCACAAAGGACGGATTCCAGGATCCTACTCCACCCCAGGTTAACAAAATGCCTACCTATATAAAACAACAGAGTATTTGCCTATAGCCTACACACATCTTCCCATATACACTAAATCTCTCTAGATGATTTATAATACCTAAGAGGATGAAGGTGCTGTATAAATAGATGTTATACTATATTGTCTCGGGAATAACGACAAAAAGAGAAAGCCTGCATATGTTCAGTATACATGGAATCTGTTTTCTGAGTATTTTCGATCCACAGTTGGTTGAATCTGTAGAAATAGAAATAACAGGTATGGAGGGTGGCTGTACTGTACAACTATGGTATTAAAATTTCACAGGAGAGGCAAACGTATAATTAGAAAGAAGTCTTAAAAATTTCCTTGGGGGACCAGAATGAAAGAAAGTTTGAAAACATGGAATTAAAACATATACAAATTGTAAAATATGTATGTGCCAACAGGAAACATGCAGAATATTAGGTATTTGATGAAATATTATTACTTTTGGTAAGTTAATAGCATTGTGGTTATGCATTAGAGTCCTTATCTGACAGGAATAACTTCAGACATAATTTGCAGCGGAAATAGTAAGTAAGGTAGAGACAGAGATAGACTCAGAGAGCTGGAGATAAAGGGAAGGATATTAATTGATGTTTCTTGGAGCGACAGACTTCTTGCATTTCAGAATCTCTCTTTCTTAGATTGTGGTAGTTAATCTGTAGTCCTTGATTCACATTCAGCCCACAGATAATGTTTTGTTTGGCCTTTGAAATGTTTTGGGATGAATTTGAGTCAACATTTTAAAATGAGAGACTTCACTTAAGACACCTCGTATCCAGTTTTTCTCAAGAAATTAGACCTTCTGGAACTTGGATCTGAGCCTTTAAGAGTCTTCATTCATCTGACCTCCACAACCATCATAGGTCATACTTGAAAATACCTATACTCACACTTTGGTCTGCCTCTCAGTCTTTCCCTTTATGCCAGACTTCAAGGATGGAGATTATATCACTAACCATGGCCACAAGTCCTTCTTTACCAACTATGGGCCAGACAGAGTCTGGATACATTATCTCATTGAGTGCTCCAAACACACCAGGAGGTAGGCATTGCTATCATCTCTTTTTTACAGGTGATTACAGTGAAGCTCAGAGAGGTGAGATGATTTATCTAAGGCCACACAGCTTTTTGGAATTTAAACCTGATCATTCTGCCTCCCATGCCTGCATTTTCACGTCAAACCAATTGCTGCCTCTTTCACAAGACCACCCAAGGAACTTGGGATGTTCTGATCTAAGAAGGGGCAGGCTGCTCAAGCTCCCCTATTGTCATGGCCTGAGTCTGGTTGATTCCTTGGCAGGTGTCACGGTTTGTATCTAGGTGTTCCCTAAAGTCTCATGTACTCCTAGGTTAAGCTTTGGGACTGACTAGATCATAGGTAATACTCATCAGCGAATTAGTCTGCTGATGAGTTTACAGCTAAATGTGGTTTGAGAGGTGAGGCCTGGTTGAAGGAGGCAGTCACTGGGGGGTGTAGCCTGGAAGAATCTTTCTCTCTCACTGCTCCCTTCACCCCTCTCTGCTTTCTGTTTCCCTGCCCTGAGCTGTTTCCCCTCTGCTGGGTCCCTCTGTGCTGCTGCCCTGCCTTGGAACCAGCTGACTATGGACTGAAACCTCTGCAAACTGTGAGCCAAAATAAATCTCACTTCCATTAAACTGTGGATGTCAGGCATTATGTCTCAGCAATGAGAAAGTAACTAAGACAGCAGACATAGCTTTACCTGTCATACCAGATTCTCAGAATAAATCAACTTTTAGTATCTCATCCTCTAGATGAGGGGAGTATTAAATTATAATAATCTGAAATAAACTAAAGTGAAATGATATATTCCATATAACCCAAACTTGGAATAAGCAAATAAAAATACAATACCTTAATAGTTTGCTCCATTGCTTTAAATTTTAAGCAAATTAAAAACTTTAAGTGGAATGACAAAATTGAAGAAACTGAAGTTCCATTTTTCCATCTTTACCATTCCTGTACTATCACTTATTCAAGTCTATTGTCCAAGCACAGGAATATACAGTATCACAGGGATTGGACAGATAAAGCTTTCCCAAAATGAACTTGAATGATTCAAAATTCTTATGAGTTTACCTTCAAAACAAAGTTTTATTGTTAAGTCTGTGTATATTGCAACTGAATGAGCAATAAAAATTAACTTCTACATAGAATAATATTTTTGTTTGATTGCTTGGTTTGGTTTGGTTTTGATTTTTTAAGAGAGAGTCTTGTATAGATTCCAGGTTGGCTCAAATGCCCCATCTTCCTGTTGAAGCTTTCTAGCTGATGATAGACTATTTTAAAGGCAAGTAAGAAGCTACTATTTGTAAGTGACATATACTACAAAAATCTTAACAATAACCACAACAGTTGTTTACAATTTAGGCTAATAAGTTTTCTCCAGGAAAGAATATTTTATCACTATTGTTTATAATTGTAACTATCTTTGTCCATTTTCTGTTAATATAACAAAACACCAGAAGCTAGTTTACTTTATGAAGAAAAAAGGTTTCTTTAACCTATAGATATGGAAGCTCAAAGGGATGTGCCCTCATAGCAAGATCTGGTAAGGACTCCCTGGCATCACAGTGGGAGTGGAGTGAGTACTAAGATGGCCTGCCAGATAAGAAGCCAGAGCAAAAGGGAGGGGCTACTGTTGCACATTTTATAACGATGCTCTTAGAGAACTAAACAAGGGATCCCAGAATTGCTTTAGCCCCTCTCAAGGGCAGCTTCCCAGCAAGACCTAAGGAAACCCCATCTGACTCCTATCTCCACACTGGGGACCAAACTTCCAACACATGCCCTCTTTGGGGAAAAACTCAGACCATACCCAAAATAGAAACTTGGCAGTAAAAATAACCAACCAACTAAACAAATAAATAAACTGCCCTTAGTTGATTTTATTATTTTCAAAAATTCTCAGAGAAGGGTCACATTATTGTGCCCCCATGTGAATCAACTTTGGCATACCACAGTTTCCTGGGCCCCTGTATGCTCAATCCTCCATTCCCAGGGCTCTGCTAGACCCCAGCCTCACCCTTCTCCCCAGGTGGCACCCAGAAGAGTTCCCAAGGCCCTGGCCACTGGGGCAATAGAAGGGGTGAAAGCAAGTCAGGCACCTGGCATGGGAATGGTGGGCTGAAGCCCCAGCTCTGTAAGTCACTTCTCTAAGCCTCAGGTTCTTCACCCAAAAGAGCTCAAGCATTCAAAACAGGGGTGTGGTAGAAGCAGCAAGACTATAAACCATGAAGCAGCATTTAAAACTCAGTAGGAATCCACAGCAGATACATTTCAGAAAAGCTTAGCATAGTCTAGAGATGCATTTCTAAAGGTAAAAATAGCTGCTGTGTATGAGCACTCACCATGTGTCTGCCACTTTGCATATATTATCTCATTTAATGTCATCCTCATCATGATTCTGTGAGGTGGATCCTGTCACCCCAGTTTTAATGATAAAGAAAATGAGGCTCAAAACCACTTGTAGACTTGCCCAAGAATTTACACCCAGGCTAGGATCCAGCCCACGAGATGGATATTCCATAGATCACAAGAAGGCTTCTCTCTGCCTGCCTTGGGGTAAAAAGGGATAGGCTCCCTCTGGACATCACCTTGAAGCCATGAGAAAAGGAATGTGGGTACTGTTGGTGGAGTGGGGCTGCTGACGTTAATGAGAGGTTACCAGGAAGTTGCCTGGAGTCTGAGGAGTGAAGATGAGTGTGTTTGCTCGCTCCTGCTTATTTAGAGGGCTTTTTAGCAACTGAGTACGAAAGGAGCCAAAGCGACCTCATTCTCTAAGCCAGGCAGCGAGGCAGCCAGGCAGCTTCTAGATCAAGGAAGAAGCTGCCTTGGGACTTCATCTGGCAAACTACTAGGAAATAAACAGTCCAAGTGCTCAGCCCTGGAAGAGACTGATCAGCAGAATGGTCTGCATCCCTGTTTTAGATTTTAGAAACTAAATCTGAGAGAAAAGAAATGACTTGCTCAAGGTCACACAGTTCTAAATTATGAGTCACACCTTAAACCTCTGCCTGGGATGTTTCTGCAGCATGTTGCTGTCCCCAAGAGCACAGCAAAATCCCAGGGTCTTGGTATCTTCTGCGGCAGCCACAGATTTTGTTTTCTCTCACCACGCAAAGCTCCCGCAGGAGTGATGATGCTGCAGCCTCTGCCTACAACTATTTCTATTCCGGGTGTGGGGTGTGTAATTAGCATACATCTGAATACATTTTTTATTTTTAACAGAAGGTAGAAGCACTTGGGAACAGAGATCAAATACTCATGTTAGCAAAGGAAGCTGTGTGCCACCCTGTTTGAGGGGCTGCTTCATGAGCTTCCCTCTGCCAAGGGAGTCCCTTACTCATTGTCACCATGCAAAAATGTCTCCAGGGCAGAACTGATGGCTTCCCCTGTGTCTTCCTGGACTGTGTACACCCTCCCTCAACACCCCATCATGCTGTGCTCCCAAATACATGGAGTGGCCCTGCCTCCAGTCTGCATGCCTCAGGGAACTTGTATGGCTGAAAGGTTCTAGAAATTTCTCTCAGTGTTTCAGGTGTCTTGACACTCTGCTTGGAACACTCAGCCTCAACCTGGAGAACTCCATGCCCCAGTAGCTACAGGGCTGATTCTAGGCTTTGTAACAACTCTGTTCAGACTGTGGGGTATATTCTGAGCATCCACTCAGCTCTGCACTGTTGTTATGCCCCAGATCATAAATTTCTCTCAAAGACCCATTTTCTAGAGCCTTGGTTGTCGGCCCATAGGGCTATTGGGAGATGATAGAACTTCTGGAGGTAGGGCTGATTGGGAGGAATTCAGGTCATTGGGGGCGTGCTATAGAACCCCAACTCTTTTTCTCTCTCCCTTCCCTTCTTCTTCTGCTTTGCAGCCACCATGAGACAAACAGCTTCCTCCACCATGAGCTCCCCACCAAGAGGTATTTTCTCATCTAGGCCCAAAAGTAACAACTCCAAGAGACCATAGTCTGAAACCATGAGCCATAACAATCCTTTCCTCCTTTTAAATTGATTACCTCAGGTATTTGTTACAGTGATAGAAAGCTGGCCAGTACAACTGTTCTCCTTAACACTGTGAGGACACAATTCTGTCTCAGCATTAGGCTAGCAGTTAGTTCAAACTGAAAAAGACTTTTTGTCAAGTCCAAAAGCATCCCAGCAAGAAGTCAGAGCCGCCAGGAGACCCTGGTCCTTCTGTCTTGCTTATCTAGCTAGGTTTAGTCTTTGACAGTTAAATAAAAGTAGCTCAACTCACAGCCCCACTCAAGGGTTTTACATTTCTCCTAGCTGGTCTTACTCTTAGTCAGTGAGAGACTGACTAATGATTCCTTCACCCCCCAGCCAAACTGCCAGGAACACGAGCTTATGGGTATAACAGGCTTTCATGGAAGCTTAAGAGTGATGGAGCGTGGTGACTGCATATCACACAGGGCAAGCAATAGCTTCAAATCAATATTGTCCTGAAATCCACTTTGATGCTAAAATCCATCTTCTATTTGCCCACCACAGACAATCTCTCACAGGCTGCACTCATCCTTAGGTGCTAGCCTGTAGTCCTATTCTCCTGCCTCTTTCAGAGCAGAACCAAACCCAAGCCTGGCCATCCTTGGCCACCTCAAAATGAGTGAATAAGTCTAAGCTACTGAGAGCTAGCAGGCAGACTAAACTGACTAACCATTGAACTCAATATGTACTCAAGTAATGAATCCACTTTTCACATTTTGCCAACATACAAGGAAGCCTCAGTTTGCACACTGCTGGTAATGGAGGCCACAACACCCCAAAGGCTGCCCAATCTCACCTCTAGATCCTAACCTATTCCATTCAAGTTTAAAAATTGGTCTTTCGGGCTGAGTGTTTAGTTCAGTGGCTTAAGCGCCTTCCTGGCAAGCACGAGGTCATGAGTTCGATCCCTGGTACAAAAAAAAAAATTGGTCTCTCTATCCCTCGTCCTGGCCTTGCAAAGCCACCACACACACACACACACACACACACACACACACCCCAGTACAGCCCAACAGAGTTTGAAGTAGTGACGGTGTTGCAGCCCCACCTCCTGGCCTCTGAGAGCCTCATTTGTTTCTATACAGCATGGCCCCTGTGCCTTTACCTCTTGCCTACTCTGCTGGCCTATGATCTTCCCTTCTGTGGAGCCTGGAAGTGGACACCACACTCAATGAGGGTGGCCAACGGTGATGGCCAGATCTTTGCTTCAATTGGACTACACAAGGTCTCTATGGGAAACACAGAAACAAACAGACCTGGGGGCAAGCCCTGGTCCCACTGTCACCTGCTGTGTCTCCTTGGACAAGCCACTTCATTTCTGGACACCTCGATTTTCTCATGAATGGAAGAGTAAGATTCTCTTCTAATTTGTGCCTTGGAAACTGAACATAGAGCCCGCCACATAAAACTACACTCAGTCTTAGTTGCACAGTGACAGCAGCAATTGCTCACTCAATACCTATTGAACACTATGTCACCTGTATTTCTTGAGTAATGCTTTATTTTAAAAAATGTTTTAAACTTATACTGAAATGCCCAAACAATGCCAAAAAGGACAAAGAAGAAAGCAAGTCTATCATTCGAAGATAATAGCAGTAAAATGCTAACACTCTTTAGAGAAATATTTAATTTTTGTTAGGGCAAAAGCTACACCTCCTGAACTGGTCTTCAAGGGAAGTAGCACGGGAGGGAGGAACAAACTGTCTTTTGGGTGTGTGCAACTGGCCCTCAATCCCAGTTCTGTCATTGGCTGGTGACTCGTGTCATATGTGAGCCATATGACCCATGAGACCCATGTGAGGCTGGGTCAATGACTTCAGCTCTCAGAGCCCACTTCCTCGGAATGTGAAAAGAATTTTTAAAGAGTAGTTTTTTTGAGATATGATTCAAATATAGTAAACTCCCCACACCCACAGGGGCAGATACCTTCCAAGATGTTCTGGTGATGCCTGAAAGCACAGATAGTACCTAGCTTTATATATCTCTTTTTCCTATATACATATGCATATAATTACTTAACTTATAAGTTAGACATCTTAAGAATAACAACAAAAATTAAGGGCCAGAAATATAGCTCAGCACACCAGCCTGGAAAGCACAAGGTCCTCAGTTCAATTCCTGGTATAATAATAATAATAATAACAGTAAAACAGAACATAATTAACAATATATTATAATAAAAGTGATGGGTTCTGTCAACCTGAGGCTTAGCTATCTCTGACGTGATGTCTGCCCAACTTGGCATCAGCCCTGAGAAGCAATTGATCTCTCCAAAAGTAACTTCAATGTTCTTCTAGTTCCAGAAATAACCTTCCCGCTCCCTTTTCTCATGTGCGCCAAGCCCTCTCCAATCCCAAGACTCCACAACCACCCAAGTTTTCCCTGCTAGGCCGATTCCATAAAAGTCATTCCCCAGCTCCCACTTTTTGAGGGTCCTTGCAGTCTCCAGCAGCCCTCCTGTGCCTGCAATAAAGACTTACCTTTTTCTCTCTGTCTCTCAACTGTGCAAAAAATAAAGTGACAGAAAATTACTTTAGAACTTATGAATTGCTTATTTCTAGACTTCCTCATCTAGTATTTTTAAACCATGATGACCCTTGATAACAGAAACCCCAGAAAATTGAACCCACAAAAGGAAGACCATGGCACTTGACCATTCAACCACACACAATGCAGAGTGGCGTGTCCATCACCACCGCCCATTTCGAACGTTTTCAGCATCTCCAGAAAGAAAGCCTGCAGCCTCATGCATCGTCCCCTTCTTGTCAGCCTCTAAGAGAGACACCTGAACCGAGCCCTGAGAGCCGGCAGAGGATGGAAGGAAAACGGATGAGCTGAGGGTCCAGTGGATTATGAATTGGATTGTCGTATTTTCTGCTGCTGTTCTTTGTGAAGTTCAGGGTTCCTTTTTTATTTCTTTTGATATTTGATGGCATTTCCCTGCCAACAAAATTTTCTCTCCATGGCCAGCATAGGCCACTGCATGGCTTGCAGCAATCAGGGCCAGCAGTGTCAACCAGGACTTCATAAGGGCCAGCTACGTCATGCTGCATCTCATCAAATTCTCACAAGCAATCAATGAATGCTTGCTCTTTAAGGAGGGGTATATATCATACACCTAATGGGGAGTTAATATGTAGCATATATAAAAAACTTCCATGAATCAATAAGAAAAACCAAACAACTTAAAATGGGCAAAAGACTTAGGTACATATTTCTTTAAGGAAAATATACTAATGGCTAACAAGTGCGGGAAATGATGCTCCACATCACAACCACTAGACAAATACAAATCACAACTACAATGACATTCATTCACCATTAGGGTGACTAATAACCTACTAGAAGTCAGCAGGTCTAGACAAGGGGATGGAGAAATGGAAACCTCTGTGCACACTGAGTGAGATAAGAAAACAGTGCACTTTCTAGGGAAAACAACATAGCAGTTCCTCAAAAAAGTGGAATTACCATATTCCAGCAATTCCAATTCTGAGTACATCCTCAAAAGAACTGAAAGGAGGATCTCAAAGAGATATCAGTGCCTCCACGTTCATAGCAACACTACTTTCTAAAATTTCATTTTATTAGGATATGTTTGCAATGCATGAAGTTTATATTCATCTTAGGGAATAGGTACATGTACATAACACAGTTTGATTATTTTCCCTCTTCCCCTCCTCACCTACCTCTCTCACTTTGTTTGTAGATACCCATTCTGTATTATTATATTATTATTATTATTATTATTATTATTTTAGTTCATGTTTGTGGAGGACCATTTGAAAGAAGAGCAATTATCTCCTTTGGCTAAAGCTGGCCCTATTTGCACGTATTGATATGTACAAAGCTGACCAGGACTTTTCCTTATCCCTTCAACTGGCTTTAGCAATGCAAACTGGCCAATCTGAGGTGCTGATGTGTAATCTTTAAAGCAAGCTGACAATCAGTGTTACCTCACCCCCTAGTTCCCAAAAAGCAAGTGTGAGCCAAGAGGGATGGAGAACCATGCTCCGTGCTGTCAGGTGCAATCAAGCCTTGAGATGAGAGGGTACAACTTCCCAAGGCATAGAGGATTGGATACGAGCCGGGGATTTAGCTCAGTAGCATTAGGGCCTACCTGGGAAGCACAAAGTCCTGAGTTTGATCACCTATACAAAAAAAAAAGGATTAGATACTGCTTTGAACTGGATCATGCAGAGTACCCTTTCTGCATATTCTTCTTCTTGCATACTGCAGAGGTGATTCCAGGCCTCCTACCTAGCCCAGCCCACAGCACTCATGTACTTCTCACCATTCTCACAGTCACTCATCCTTGAGCCACTCCCCTCCTCGTGAATAAATAGAGCCTGGGCTTGGCCCTGAGTCGAAGCTTTGTTCTGGTGAATCTTCATCCTGGCTGGACTCAGGACCCCTTTGGCTCCCCATAACTGTAAATATGTCTCTGTGTCTTTATTCTCACTGTAGGTCACACTAAATGTGGTAGATTGGAACTAACTTGCTAGAATTCCAATAACTTTCTCTTAGGATTACAAATATAAACTCCCTGGACTGTGACAAGGTATGCTATACATGTTTATGACATATGATGTATACATTCATTCTGAGTATTTGCTATAAATAACTTCTGGCACTATTCGCAAAAACCAAAAGGTGAAAGAACCCAAAGGTCCATTGAAAGATATATGTATAGGCAAAGTATGCCATATGCAATAGAATATTGTTTCCCCATTAAAGTGAAGGAAATTCTGATATGCTTCAGCATACATGAAACTTGAGGTCATATGCTAAATGAAATAAGCTAGTCACAAGAGGACAGATATTGTATGATTATCTTTATCTAAAGTTCCTAAAGTGGTCATATTCACAGAGCTGGAGTAGAAGGGTGGAAGTCAGGGACTGGTTTGGGGCCAAGTTGAGAGTCATTTAATGGGTACAAAATTCCAGATTTGCAAGATAAAAAAAGGACTGTGGAAATGAATGAGGGTGATGGTTGCATAGCAACATTAATGTACTTACTGCCACTCAGCTGTACTTAAAAACGGTAAAGATGGCTGGGCATGGTGGCACTTGCCTGTAATCTCAGCACTTGGGAGGCTGAGGCAAGAGGATCATTGCAAGTTCAAGACCAGCCTGGGCTACAAGGTGAGCTCAAAACCAGCCTGAACTGCATAGCGAGACCTTACCTCAAAAAGACAAATAGTGACAGTGGGAAATGTTATATGTATTTTACCTCAATATTTTGTATGAGGAATCGAACTCAGGACCCCGCATCTTTACCCTGATGGCATTAAGCACAAGAACCTGCTTGGCCCAGGACACGTGAGTTGAACTGAAGTTAACTCTGGTAACAAGTTTCACTCAAATGTCGCAGCTTCTTTCTGTGTATTAAGCAAGAAAAGCGCTCTCAGGAAGAAAGTGGACTCTGCATCCTTCCTGGCTGGTGCCGATTGTGGTAGAAAGAACGTGAGTTTCCTGTAAAGTCAAACTTTTCCGTTGGGAATCTATGGTACCCACAGTAAGTCATTTAACCTCTCCCAGCCTCAGATTCCTTATTATGAAAAAATGGATGAAATGCCCTACCTCACAGGATTAACTCAACCTATAGCTATGAAGTTGAGCTTGGCAGTTTATTCCGTAAAGAGCCAGGTAGCAGGTGTTTTTGTGTTTGTGAACTCTGTAATCTCTGCCACACTTCTCAGCTCTCTCTTAATAGCATAAATCAGCCATACCATGTGTGTTTGCTGAAGCAGACAGCAGGCTGCACTTGACCTGGTGATCATGCTTTGCTGATGCCTGATATAAAACAGCTAGGTGGGACCAGGCACATGCCAGGCTACATCATGAGATTCTTTCATGAGCCCTCTGTACTTTTGCCTTAGTGGGTTCTTCCCACTCTAACAGATTTTTGTAGCTCATAGAAATTTCATTTATTTAATATGGAAATTTTTTATCTTATGAGCTTTTAAAAAGAAATCAAAATATTTTGCATGTCCACAAAGTCACTGGGAGGCCTAAGACCTGTGCCCATATGAGTGATGGATGGGCCAGCTCTTGGCAGGCAAAAGTGCTCAGGAGACAAAACTTCCATACCCACCTCTTCCCTTTGCTGGTGGGCCTGAGGATCAGTCTGCTTGGGCTGACATAGTCACATACCACAGACTGGTGGCTTAAACAAAGGAACATACTTTCTCATAGT
>PVJX010015874.1:0-41584 GCA_004027295.1 Dolichotis patagonum | reverse complement strand
TATATCATGTGGGAAAATAGTCTTGACTTACAAACAATATTAATCACAAATAGTCCTTGTGAGTAAATTGAGTTTAAAAAGTGAAGGGTTCTCTTTAAATAGAAATAAAGGAGAAGGATGCCTAGTTGATGACAGCCAGGGTCCAGAGAGGAGGGAAAGAGACTGACTGAAAGGTTCATGGTCCAGGGTACAGAAATGTACCCTCTGCTCACACTATCTCAATCAGATACACAAAAAGTGTGCTTTACTAATATTCTGCACATGTCACACACAAAAAAAATTGTAAGAATTGTGTATCCCCTGACCCCATGTGATTTTTTTTAGGAATATTAATGTTGAAAGGTAGATCATTTAAACCTGTGATGAACTAAGAGCAGCGGGAGCTCATTAACTAAAGTCCTTTTTTATCCCAGCCACATCACCAGTAAATGATTGGGTGAATCAAATGTTGGTGTCAGTTTAAGCAAGCGTTCTGGCTTTCATGCTTGGAAATATGTTTATTTTCCAAATTCTAGTATTTTCTGGGAAAAGTCTGAAGTTTGAGGGATTTGCAATGTTTACTTTTCTTGTATCTTTACTCTTGCAGAATATTACTATCATGTGATTCCAATTTCTTTATTTACACAAAAATTGTATTCTTCTTAGGGGGCCTTATCTAATTTGCATGGAAGAAAATGTAAAGACTGAGACAGTGTGAAAATCTTGGCAATGGATCCGACTGCCGCATGTCCAAAAGCAGACTTTGCCTCTATTCCAATTTGTGCTGGGCTAATCTAGACTTTTTATGTTTTCTGCGATCAAGGGATTCATTCTTCCATAGGACACTGACCCGAGAACTTTCTCACCACACTTGTAACCGACTTTCATGAAGAGTTCCCAACATACATTAAGAAAACCACGGAATCTTTGAAAAGCATAACTAAAAAGCATAACCTTTAAGTGCAAGCATTCTTCACGGAAAGCGTGGCTGTCACCATTGTTGTGCTCTAACCGAAGCACCGCCATCCTGTTTTGTACGCGCCATTTCCTTTGTCCCTAGTTTCAGTCTTTGTTCTCTGTAAAACGCCAGGAGCTAGGCAAACCCCCCCTTTTTGCAAAGCCTGTCTTTGTAAAAGTGAAATGACCGAAAGCTGTAAATCTCCCGCAAAGCTAGCTGTCTCTGTGAAATTCGTCCTAAATACCAAATAAGGGAACAAAAGTCTTTTTCGTCCCTCGGTCTCCCTCCCACTCTGCCTCTGCGCTCTCTTCCTTTATAACCCCTTCCCAAACCTAACCTAGTTGCACAGCTCTGCAATTCCAACGCGTCTGTATCACTGGGTACCAGCTTAAATAAGGCGCTCCCCTTTTTTTCTCTTTGGGACGTCGTCTTGTTTGGGGAGTACAGCAACGATGAAACAGAAGCTGCCCCCTGGGTTCCTGGGGTACAGTTTGTCCTTTGAGCTTCACCGACTCAAGGAGAAGCTTGCTTCTTTAATCACGCCCGGAGCTGGAGCCAATCAGCGATGCAGACGCGGCTGTGTGAACCAACCAATCAGGCGGGCTGAGACACAGCAGCAGCTCCCTCTCATGGCGCGGAGAAGCGCAGCCGGAGGCCAATGCTGAGAGCCCACACCGGACTTGCCCATGCTATTCTGTGACTTCTACTGGCTGCAGCCTGCGTTGGAAGGGTCCTGGGAAACTCATGAACACCATGGTGAGGTCGTGGGATGGATGCAGGGATGAGTCGGGTGAATTCTGGAAGGAAGCGGCCAGAGTGAGCTGTGGCAAGGAACAGCCTCTGCGTTGAGAAACCGAGTTCTTTCCGGTCTTCGATTCAGGGTCATCTGCGTCCCTTTTCTGCTTTGCTCAGGCAGGGAAAGATCTGCTCCCCCGCAGGTATTTACTTTGGCACTCCCCGCCCAGAATGCCTTTTTGGGTGACCCCAGGCTCAGCTGTGTCTCCACCAGGCTGGGGAACCTCTGTGCCACACTCAGCAGTGAAAAACACTCATCCCTTTCGGTATTTACATAGACCTGGTCTCACAGTGCTGTTACTTGCACGAACGGCGCTCATGGTCTCAACCACACTGAGAAATGCGGTTGTGAACCAGTAGGTGGCTCTTAGGAGAGATTCGACTGTAAACAGTATTAATAAGAGCTGCCTGATTTCCAGGAAAAAACCCAGAGAAAGGGGCAGGCGGCCGCACCCTCAGTCCCTTGCTAATTACAGATAAACCGAGCACCGTAGCTGTTCGGTTGCTTAGAGACCCCCTATCAAAGATGTGTCCTCTCGGGATTTAAAACACTATTTTCAACTCGGGATCTCTAACGGATTTCCTCAGCTTGCACGTTTTAAAGGAGACTGGGATTTTAGAAAAAAACTTGATTATTTTCTATTTTAAATTCCTAGAAACTCAGGAGCGTAGCAGGGCGTGGCTGGAACTCCTTTTAGTAGGGAGGTGGCTGCATACTTAGTAGGGCAGAAAGTTCACTCTTGCTGGAGGCAAGTCTATTATTTTAATTCTTCTCTAAATGACTAAATTCCCAATTCTACCTGAGGTGAGGTGGTTCCCTAGCTAGAGCCTTGCTATATGCTGAGCAAGCAAATTATTCTTTGCTTTTAAACGACTGTGAGACTTTGTGTAGAATTTAGAATACTGAGGAAGGCGATAGGGATGTTCATGTTTCAGCTGGGGCGGGGGAGTGAGCATGGAAGTGTGGCCTCCGCTGGGACGCATACGTGTGATACTGGTCTGATTGGAAAGGGAAAAGGGTTCATTTGTGTAGTAATTGAAGTACTCTGTGATCCTTTTCTAGACATGGCTTTAAAAACTGAAACACTAATAAAGATGCACATTGTAAAATCAAGTATTGAGCGCGGTGTGGTGGTGCCCGCCTGTAATCCTTGCATTTAGGAAACTGACAGGATTATCCTTCTGAGTTCAAGGACAGCCTGTATTATGTAGTGAGAAACTGCCTTGAAATACAAACAAAAATGCAAATTTTTTTTCTTTGGTTTTTTTGAGACAGGGTCTCACTATGCAGTTCAGGCTGACCTTCAACTCACTTTGTAGCCCATGCTGATCTCAAACTCACGGCAGTCCTGCCTCGGCTTCCCAAGTCCTGGGATTACAGGCATGTGCTACCATGCCCCTCTCACAAATACAATTTTTTTTTTTTTTATCAGTACCGGGGACTCAACTAACGACCCCGCACTTGCAAGGCAGGTGCTTATGCCGCTGAGCTAAATTCCCAGCCCTACAAATACAATTTTTGAAGTAGGTATAATGTCCCATAGTTAAATTCTGCAGCCATTTGAATGAATAGAACAAAAGATTTTTTGGAGAAAGCAAGAGGAAAGAGGAATAAAAAGCAAATGGGTAAAGAGAGGATATTGAAGAGAGGCATAAGTCAGCAACTACAGCAATATATTCCTTGTGACTCCAAATGTTTCACAGTGTAATAAAAAAAATACAGAATTGTCTGTTGGTTTGGTCTGAGATTGAGTCACTGCTCAGACTTAAAGAATGGAGGGCATTTATGAATGGATAAATATTTCTTCAATAACTACTTATTGGGTCATCTAATCATTTTTTTCATCTAATCATTTTTTATTCAAAATTGGAAATTAGGAAACTGGTCTTGTTCTAAGTTTGAAAATTTCATAAATGTCATCTTTGAGGTTGAGTGGAATTCAGTCTCTCCTGCTTTCAAAAGAGTTCAATATGTTTTTGGTGTTCATTATTGTATAGGTACTGACCTTGGGAGATTTTCCCTACATTATGTCCTTTAAAAGTTTGTTTCTTTTTAAATATTTGAGATCATATGGTGCTAAATTGTCCAAGTGATGGAAAACCTTTGATACTTTTTGTACCTCCTTGCATGTTGGGATGATGGATCTTTGCCACTTTGCCAGTTTATTTTATTTTTTGGTACCAGGAATCGAACTCACAAACTTGTGCTGGCCAGGCAAGCACTTACACCACTGAGCTAAGTCCCCAGCCCCTTACTTTGCTAGTTTAAAATTGAAGTTTTTAAACCACCAACATTTACCAAGACTTCAGTGCTTAAGTAAAGTAACTATCATCAAGCTATTGTGGTGCACACCTAATGACGTCCAACTGAGAGATGAGCCAGGAGTATTACATCACCAAGCACAGCCTGGATAACTGAGTGACACCCAGTCATAACATTAAATAAATATGCTCCTGCCTCTGCCTCCCGAGTGCAGGAATTACAGGTGTGTGCCACCATGTCCAGTGTGTTTCCTGTTTTGAGTGCTCTACTAAACAGATTCTTCAAAGCAACCAAATCAAGAGGATAATAAAACACTGTTTTTGTGTTTATTTGGAGGCTGTGTGAGAGAGAATTTTATGAAAAGGTGCCCTTCTCATATCACAAAAGTGAGGGAGACAGCTTGGAAATTTATCACTGGGCAGACACAGGGCTGAGTACATTGAACAGAAGACACCAAGCATGTGCAGTGTTGAAGAGAAAACACTTAAGTGACTTGTCTTAATTTATACTGATTATGGGAACCCTTTTAACGCTTTTAAAATTAAATCTTCATTTACCTTTCTGCACTGGATTGCTCATGATGGTAACCTGTCTTTTATAATCTTGATATCTCTCTGGAAAGAGATGACCTTGAACCTTTCTTTCTTATTCCACAAATGCCAAGAAATTGCATTTTCTGAAATCCCTTTAAGGCTGTCTTGGCTTGTCCATAGTCTGACCACAGGCCTGCCTCACTGATGTTGTGGAGGAGCCCAGGGGAATGGTCTGTTATTACAAACAGAGTTGAGATAATGCACGGAGTTTTATTTCAAGGAACATTTTAGCTGGGCTTCGATATGACCGTGTGGATGTCATCATACAACATCAAGCTGTGGAACCTGTGAGGATCGAGACGCCCGCCACGTGAAGGAAGACACCAAGAGACGCCTTCTCATGCAATAAGCATGGGGTCTTTATTATCCAAGCATGCATGGGGCTCACTGAACACGCAGGAACAGAGAGCCCTGAGCTAAGCATGGGCAGGGTTTTTAAGCTATTGAACAAAGGGAGGAGGAGACCTTGCAAGCGTGGGTACAGAAGCAGATGGCATTGGTTGGTTTGAATGGCAATCCTGTATTCACTGGGGAGAGTATCCATAGGGTGAGGGTCCGAGACCGGGGTAGTGGACGCTACCTAATAAGGGCAGTAGATGCTCTGGAAAGGCTCAAGTTGTAAATTCCTTAGTCAAGGGGGGGGGGCGGTTTTCATCTCGTGACCCAGTTTTCCCCACCCAGTTACCCAGTTCCGTCCTTGGGCAACTTTAGATTTCAACAGGCCGTGTACAAACAGTTCAAATAGTACAAATCATACATTACTAACAGGAAATTTTTCCTTTACAGAACCCATTCTTTCTTCACACTTCTGATACCCGAAATGTAGTGCAGGGGCCGGGGATTTAGCTCAGTGGTGTAAGTATCTGCCTGAAATGTAGTGCACGTAGTGAGGACAGGGAAGGGAGGGTGCTGTACAGAGAGCAGGTATTTTGGGGAGAACCACTGAGCTTGGGTGTCTTGTGCAAAGCTAGAGATTTTTCCACCTCCTGTGGCATCTGTTTGCCTGTTCTGTGTCTTTTGTTGTTTAGCTGTGTATTTGCCCACTGCACCTGATAAGTCCGTGGTTTTCAGGCATTGGTGATTGTGCACATCAGGAAATATGTTGAAATCATAACACAGCATAAGAATTAGAGCAGCTCATGGGTTGAGGCCAGGGATATTGATCAATATCACACAGTACACAGGGTGGCCCATACTAGAAAGAAATGTTGCTCTCAATATCACTAGTCATCTACTTTGCTGTCCTGCTGCAGTTTTGTAATCCTTCCACTCTTGGCCCCCTGCTCATAACTAGTGGATTACAGCACATGGTTCTATGGACATTTCTTATGCTGGCTATAAGCCCAGAGGTTGCTCTGCACTCTAAATGTGTTGGAATACCGAACATATATATTAGCATACATATCACACTAATGGAAATATTAGTGTGACCAAACTGGAGTTTTTAAAAGAATTTACTTGTGTATTGCTTAATTAAGTCAGTTTTATATTCCAGGCTTTTTTGAATTGCTTTATACCCATGTTTTTTGTTGTTGTTGTGTTGTGTTGTTATTTTTGGTACTGGGGGTCAAACTCACTACCTCGCATTTGCGAGGCAGGTGCCGTGCCACTGAGCTGTATCCCTGGCCCTGTATATCCACGTTAACTCCTACCATGGTCTCCAGTGTCCCTACCCATGACATGTCATTTTCCTTTCCACAGCTCTGGCAGGAGAGGGCTGCCCACTTCTGCACTGGCAGGTGGGAGACTGCCCCGATGCTCTGGAACCTCGTGGTGGTGCAAAGAGCGTGTGTCCATCTTAAGTGCTGACCCATACCGTCCAAAGATGCTGCAAGCAACGCAGTGGTTTCCATTTCTTACTTTCAGCCAGCACTTGGCTTTCTGTAGTTTGATGAGTGTCACAGACTCAGTGTGAAACTGAAATCTTTTTTTCATGTTTTGTGTTTTATATCTCTGTGATAGGCTAGTTTTTTCATTTCCTAAGTCCTTCTGTCAATTATCTACATATGTGATATTGTCATATTTGAGATGAGTACACTTTTAAGAAAACCTTTTTTCTAGGTATTTCATTGCCACTTCTAAAGAATCAACATTACTTCTAACTTTGTTAATGCTAGATTCTTTTTTTATTGCATGTTAACTTCATAAACTGTATTATTCACCTTGCAAGAACTCTATGTTTGTATTTTTTCAAAGCCACTGTAGCATACTTTTCTTTAAAATTTATGTTTGAAAAAAATTTATTTTTGAAGATGTTCTTCTTTTCAGAGTTTCTTATATTGTTTCTGGATATTCTTTTTTTTTTTTAACTTTTTGAAATGTTTCCTTTTCTTGTATATTGATTCATTTTGCAAAATACTCTTCATATTATGCCAGTTTTCCCATGTATTAGATCATTATTTTTTCTTTTTAGCATGTTTTTGCATTCTTTTTTGAAAATGAATAGATTAAAAGACAAGGGGGGTGCTGGGGATTTAGCTCAGCATCATAAGCGCCTGCCTTGCAAGCACATGCTCGTGAGTTGGATCCCTGGTACTGATAAAAAAAAAAAAGAGAGAGGAGAGAGAGACAAGGGTGGGAAAGGCTGTGCTGTAAAACCAAGGTCCTCATTTGAATTTCCATCCTCTGATGATTTTAAATATTTCCTTCCATTCTTTGTGTCCTACCTTGGCCTGTGACCTCATACCTCTTTTGGTTTTGCAGTTTACTCGATGAGATACTGAATGTGGAAGTGCTGGGTTAAACTTGTGAGCTGATTGTAGGGACCCCAATTAGGATGGGCCCTTTGAGTACAGTAAGATGGTGGCAGCTCTTGGGAAACTTGAAGTGAACGTGTGACCCCTCATGCTGGGTGAAGTCAGTGTCCTGGGAGGAAGCCTGTATAGAAAGGCTTTTTATTATACTCTGTCATTTGTGTTCCTCTGAAGGAGGTAGTGTATATTTACTCTTATCCTTTTTTGGCTCAGAGGGCAGGAAATGGAGCAGCAATACAGCAGTGAAGAAATGTTTGTGCCCTATCAACTGTTTAAGCAGGCACACTGTCGACAGAGGACTCCTCCTCTACCTGGAACCCAAGTCAGAAGCCCGAGTGTGCTGCAAAAACCATGCTACCTGGCTTATGCTGCCTGGCTCTGTGACATTTACTGATGGCATATTGCCTAGGCGGGCCCTTGAGTGACCACTAATCCTGAAATGGTGATGTGCAGGGTCCAGTGACCCCAGACAGGAGTAAGGCTGTGGTGGACGCGAGAGGTCAATTACATGTGAACAGAAGCAGCCTAGGCAGGACCTAGACCCCTGCATCACCTTAGAGGTCTTGTTCCTGGGTGTCCACTGCTGCTTTTATGCCCTTGTTCTCTTCTGTGAGGCCCTCAGCATCCTGTGCTGTGTAAAGGAGGTGACCTCAGCATATCTTAAGAGCTGTCATGGGCAGCTCAGGGCCTGCTTCCCATTTATCATCATAGTGGGCACTGACATCTGGAAAGCTTTGGTGGATCTGCAGACTCTCTGTGATGTTTGTGTTGAGCGGTACTGGGCTGGCCTTTGAATTCCCTGACTTTTATTTCAACAACAGACCTCATGTGACTTATGTGTCAGATATCTCTCAAATATCTTTTGTGTTAAACTGGATTGTATTGTATGGACTGTACAGTTTGGTTGATTCACCCATTGGTATGTTCAGCAGCAGGGTGTGCTGCACGGTGGTGAGGCTTGTGTAGCAGTTCACATGAGAAATTTCTTGGGAAATTGTTTTTGTCTGTCACTCCTCCTGTTTTTCTCTCCTCCACCCTCGCTGTGGTGAGCAGACTGGTCTTGGTATGCAAAGGTAATCACATGTTAGATATGGAGTGTCCACCAGAACAGCGTAGAAGAGAACGAGTGCTGTAATAGGAAAGCGCAGAAAGATAATTTCAATACTACTAACAATGCCAGTGTGAGTGTTGAGGTCATAAAATACATTTTTGGAATTTAGACAGTAGGGAATACCATGCAGGGGATGTAAATTGATATGATGAGCTTTCGTTTGTAATTTATGGAGTTTGGGTTGCAGTCAGCCTTGGACATTAGCAATATCTGTCCAGATTTGTATTTAAAGCACCTTGGAGAACATGCAAGACTTCTTAGGACTCTGAATGGTTTAATGGAATAGATGCGATGCACACAGAACAGTAACTCACATCGCTACTAAGTTGATTGTCCTGAGAAATGTTTGATGCTGGTTGAGACAAATGAGTGTTATTACAAAGACATCAAATTATTGTAAGGTTTTATAATCAGTGTTCATCTGAGTTAGCAATTCAGAGGTGTTATTTTAGAAATAACTATTCATAGCTAGATTACTTTCAGTGGAATGAGATAGCATGACAACAGTAGTTTTTTCTGCAGCTATCACATAATTAATGTCCACAAAACATATTTGTGTAATAACGTTTGGATACTGAGGGTTTTGTGGGGGGGGTGTAAGGGCTGAATTTTCTTTAACCATTCTCATGAGATTGATTAGTAGCCACGTATTGGTTTGTTATCTGAGTACTATAATATGAACAATGTTTGAGAAATACTAAATCCTTACATATACCATAGATGAAGGAAAGGAATACAGTAACTATTCTCTGATGTTCCACTGTACATAATGGAAAATCTTTTGTCTGGGAATATCTTTTTTGGGTTATGAAATACAAACCATTGGAATAGCCAGAGTGGTTGTAGTCCTTCCCACAGTCCTTTAAGTGACCAAGATGTATCAGGTAAATTTTGTCTGTATGTAAGGATTTATTTGAGAAAAGAGTTGTTTTTTTTTTTTATTTTTCCATGTAACTATATCTAAGACAAATGTGTTAAGAACATATGGACAATAAACCATGTCCCTTCCTTGAGGTATATGTGTTAGGAAATACAAAAAGATAGAAAGCCTTTTTACCACTGTAATACTAGAGATGTAAGCATCTTACGTGATCTTTGTAAGAACCCGAGTTTGAAGAATAAAAACTGTTGTCCTTTGTGTCTCCTCAGCAGATTGGTGTCTTACTCATCTGCAGTGCTGTAAAACCTTCTGCATCACAACTTAGAAAATTTAAAGTTTGGGAAATTAAATTCTTATCCAGTATTCTCCCTTTTTAATTTCTAAATTTAGTTTTAATGCGGTCTCCTGCTCATTCTATAATGGCTTGTCTCCTGCAGTTATAAGGGATATCCCGGAAATGTTGAACATGTCAGAGTGATGGGGAAGTTTGTAAGAAAATTGGCATTGCCGTTAATCAGCAGGCTAGAGAACATGTTAAAGAGACTCAGCATTTTTATCATGAATAAGGATAGCTTTGATCATATTTAGGATGTCCACAACATAGGCCAAACCAGGGACAAGTTCAGAGTTTGGATATGGCAACTGTTATTTTTTATCACTTATGATTGTCATAGAGGTTGAACTCCTCTAGAATGATAATATTTAAAAATTAGGTTTTAGAGAGACTCCCAAGCTCATTCAGCCTGACATATTCTGTTCTACTGACTGTTTGCATGGGAAGCAACTGGCAGAGCTCAGTCCCCAAGAAGGTGATGGTGCAGGATCAAATGAGCAAAGACAGGAGTATGATCTTTCCTGCAAGTTCGGGTTCTTGCAAGTGAACAGAACCAGCTTTGGCAAGATTTGAGCCTCAGCACATCGGTTGAGAAATTTTGTTGCTATCTGGCCACGCTCTCTGGTACACATTTGGTTTTTCCTGGCCCTTGGGATGGGGCTCTGTCTTCTTCTAGGAACTAAGGATCCTGTCCTGTGTGAGACAGGTGATGTTACTGTGACCAGAGCCCTGATGCTCCCCGCTCTGTGCCTTCAGTGCCTCTTCTCTTCCTGCTGTGCAGTGAGCAGCAGGTTGAGGGAAGACGCCTGACTTAGGTGAAGTTACTATGTGGGTGAGACTGGGCTGTGTTTTACACAAATTTTTCACCCAGCAACACACTAAGTATCATAATTTATATCTGCAGTGTCATTAAATGTCTCCTAAGTGTGAAAATTGAGTGGTTTCCATGGGCTGTTTCCCCGTGAAAGCATTCACAGATAAGTTCTGTATCAGTATGTGCTCTTAAGGGGAGGGTGTTTTTAGAGACGGGTTTCTGGGGTCACAGCCTGGGAAAGTGTTTTCTTTTCTGTCCTGGTCCCACCTTTCCCTTCTTAATGGCTGATACAGTTTGAGTACATTTTCCCTCCATTTCCACCTTGCCATGCCATTCTGAACTTGGAACAAGGAGAGCACGAACTGAACAGTAAGTCCACATAAACCCTATTTCTTCAAGTTGAGGTTGTTAGATATTTTGTCCTAGTTACAGGAAAGTTACTAAACCATCTAATTACATCGTGGTTTTGAAATCTAATGTTTTCCTCCATTTCATTGTTTTGCGTTATTCCTATATCTGGTAACCTGAAGTACTATTTTGAAGATAACTATATGCTATATAACAAGCATTGTTAAATTCCTATAACAAAAACCCCACAATTTCTGTGAGCCTATTGAGCTAACTCTGTTCCTTGTGTAGCAGAGACAAGTAATACAGCATCAGAGTTGTGTGCAAAACTATGCGCACACAGGCTCTTGTGGCAAAGACATGGCGTTCATATTTCACGTAACAATCTCAATTCAGCTTTTACAAGAGGAGCTCAAGTTCTCAGGGTATGAGTGTGAACCTTCTTCAGGAAATATGTATGTGATTATTTAGGAGGCAGTGAGCATGGAGGATGTAACTGTGAACTTCACCAAGGAGGAGTGGGCTCTGCTGAATCCATCCCAGAAGAAGCTCTACAGAGAGGTGATGTGGGAAACAGTGATGAATATAAATACTATCGGTAAGACTGACATCATTTTCTCATCTATACAATGAGAGCTTTGGTACTTGCTGATAGGTACAGATTCATTAAATAGAATATTAAATTATTTTAAAGAAAATCTCAGTTTTGTTAATGTTATACTGTGAATCTGTTAAATGCTACTTTTTACATAATGATGAAGTGACTTTTTATATTTCCGTTGCTAAATTTCAGGTAGAACTTGGAACCACCAGAAAATGGAAGAATATAAAAATTACTCAAGAAATGTAAGGTAATTTGCATTCAGAAGGAAAAGCAGTATGTCCAAAGGTTTTGTGCATAAGCAGAAATATTACAAGGAATCTCTACAAATCAGGCTGCATTCAAGTTTATTTAATCCCACAAAAATTTTCTGAACACACAGATAGACTGATGTCATATAATCTGCCTATTGTATACAGAAACATTCCACTATGGGAAACTAATTTATTAGTGATATTATACAACAAGAGACACGACTTCATATATTGGTATAAAAATATGAGTTCCCAATCAGCATGAAAATGTATGAAATCACATTATAAGTATTCTATATAGATATATATGAAAAGATAAATCACGAATTTTGGAAGGATCTCATGTGCAAGTTATTTGTTTATGAATGTGAAATATACATTACCTAAACAATTGCTAACCTTGAAGCAACATTCAAAATGCACATGAATGCTAGTATATTAATAGATGTTTGAAAATATCTTCCAGAGAATTGTGTGCATTCAGGTTTTGAAACCTCATACATTACTTGCAAGTATACAAAACAACTATTTTTATATTAAAGACACAGACATCTCAGAATTTAAGAATAAAGCTTTGCATTTGATATACACAAAACTCCCTATGTATCTTGTGAAAGGATTTAAAAATACCTTATCTTACTGATACATATGTACTTGCACTCCAAGCAGGATAATCACGCTATTCTCAATAGATAAGTTCTAAAAGAATTCACAGTACCTCAGCTTTGGTAACCTAGATGTCAATCATCTGCATGGAAAAGGAGAATGTGGGGTGGGCTCAGCACACTGAAGCCTTCTTATATTCCCAGCACTCTGGTAAGATGAGTCTTCAGGATGACAACATGGAGTCACACTGACCAAATGAATGATCAATGACAATCGCTCTCAGAATAAGAAATTAAAAAAAAAAACAACTAGAAGTGCAGTTTAATGATGAGATCTTTGTTTAATTCTCATCATTAAAAAAGATGTGCTATATTATTTCAGAAAATAACAATGTCATGTGTTGGGGCAAAAAGAATAATGGAACTTTTCCTCATGGTAGCAAATGAAATAAGTCAGAGAATGAATTATCGAGTGTTTTCCTTTATTGAGATACTGAAATGCAAACTAAGGAGTTAAATTAAGAAGGGACAGAATGGGAGAGTGTTTGGGAATAGGTGTCAAAAGTAATCACTATGTGATACACATGCATATCAATAACTTGAATAAAACATCACCTTAGTATTACAAAGATACACCGATTTAAAATTTCCAAATGAATACCGTCCTTTGAGAAATGGGTGTTACAGAGGTATCTTAAAGGGCTTTATGCTTCTTTATTCTGAAAACTTCTTAGCAGTCATCAAGCCAGAATTTGTGCTGCGAAATTATTGATATGGGGACCCTTTTTATTGTGAGTGATATTTTGTTATCTTAAAGAAATGCATCAGTAGCAAAATGCTATCAATGTGTATCTTGCAATCAACATCAAAATGTATACCTTTGGACTGCAGATGCTAATGAGGACATGCAACAAGCTGCTTCAAAGACAGCTGGAAATCTTGTTTGTAGTGAGCCCCTGGTTGAGAATTTATCATTTACTGTTCCCATCTTACCTTGTAGTGGTGAGAAGCCTCCACAACATGTAGAATGTGATGAGAAGCTGAGTAAATGTAATGAACACAGAAAAACCTGCAGTGATCTCCAGTCCTTTCAGATGCATGCAAAGACAGAGAAGGGGGACAAAGCCTGTCTATATGAGCAGTGTGGGAAATCCTACTCTGAATTTAATGAAGGAACTCACCCTGGACAGATTATTGTTGCTCAGAAAAGTGGGAAAGCATCCACCACCCCCAGTGGTATTAAAATCCATCAACGAATTCACACTGGGAAGAAACCACATGTATGCAAGCAATATGGAAAAACTTTGATTACTGAGAGTTGTAAAATTCATGAAAGGACTCACCTGGAGGAGAAACACTATGTGTGTAAGCAATGTGGAAGAGCATTCCACACACACAGTTGCTGCCAAAAACATGAAAGAATTCACACTGAGGTAAAACTTTATAAATGTCAGCAAGGTGGGAAATCATTCAGCACATACACTCAATGTGCAAGCCATGAGAGTACTCATGAAGGGAAGAAACCTTTTGAATGTAGGCAATGTGGGAAAGCTTTCTCCAGACAGAGTTACAGGAAAAGACATGAAAGACTTCACACTGGGGAGAAACCTTATGTGTGCACACACTGTGGGAAAGCATTCAATACAGGCAGTAAATGTAAAATACACGAAAGAATTCACACTGGAGAGAAACCTTATGTGTGCAAGCAATGCGGGAAAGCATTCAGCACATACCATAAATGTACAATACATCAAAGAACACACACTGGGCAGAAACCTTATGTGTGCAAGCAATGTGGAAAAGCATTTGCCAAAAAGGTTTCTTGTACTCTACATGAAAGCACTCACACTGGGGAGAAATATGTGTGCAAGCACTGTGGGAAGACATTTAATACACTGCAATCTTGTCAAATTCATGAAAGGACTCATACTGCGGGAAGACTTTATGAGTGCCAGCAATGTGGAAAAGCTTTCCTTACATATAGTAAATATCAAAAACATGAAAGAACTCACAGTGGAGAGAAACCTTACGTGTGCAAGCAATGTGGAAAAGCATTCTCTTCAAAGACTTACTGTAATATACATGAAAGAACTCACAGTGGAGAGAACCCTTATGTGTGCAAGCAATGTGGAAAAGCATTCTCTACAAAGACTTACTGTCATGTACATGAAAGAATACACACTGGGGAAAAACCATATGTGTGCAAGTACTGTGGGAAGGCATTTGCTCTGCAGCAATATTGTCAAATACATGAAAGAACACACACTGGGGAGAAGCCCTATGTGTGCAAGCAATGTGGGAAGGCATTCACTACAAAGTCTTTTTATAATGTACATATAAATATTCACACTGCCGAAAAACATGTGTGCAAGCACTGTGGGAAGGCATACAGTACACCTCAGTATTGTCAAAGACATGAAAGAACTCACACTAGGGAGACACCTTATGTGTGCAAGCACTGTGGAAAAGCATTCACCAGAAAGTCTTACTGTAATATACACGAAAAAATTCACACGTGGGAAAAATCTTATGTGTGCAAGTACTGTGGGAAAGCATTCGCTACAAAGTATGCTTGTAACAAACATGAGAAAACACACATGAGGAAACCTCACGTGTGCAAGCAATGTGGGAAAGCATTCCTTACAGATAAGTATTATAAAAGACATGAAAGAAGTCACACTAAGGAGAAAATTTAAGTTCAAACAATATGGTAATGCATTCATTACAATGAATTTATGTAACACACATGAAAGATCTCACGCAGGAGAGAAACCTTGTAGGTGTAAGCAATGTGGGAAGGCATTCACTACACACCAATTCTGTCAAGTACATAAAAACTCATGCAAACAAATATATGCTTGTGAGCCATGAGGAAAAGGATTTGTAAGTCCTCATTTTATGTATGACAGTCTTACACTGGGGCAGAACTCTATGTACATCAACAATGTGGCGGAAGCATTCAGTGAACTCATTTTTTATCAACTACATGAAGGAGATCTCAGTGGAGATTGACAATACATGTAAACCTGTTTTGAAAAACTGGTCAAACTTCCTCATATATTCGAGCCATGAACACATACAAATGAAAATTTTCATGTTAATATTACTTCATAACATTTCCAGGAATTATACTCTTTGATGGAGATCTAGATGTTTTTGTTTTTTCAGTAATTACTTTAAGATAACTAAACTATGTATCTTTAGTCTTTACAAGAAATAATACATAATGTATCTTTATGTAAGCCATAATTTTTAGAACTTTATATTGTAGTTTCATCTAATGAAACAAAATGAATTGAAATGTATTTCTCACTTTCAAGTGGGGTTAGAACTTATGTACTTTTGATTTTGTTTTGTGCTTACTATCTGGAGATGTAGGATGCTAAAAATATAGTTTTATTGATAGTTTTTTAATTGATATTTCCCACTCTTTTGTTGTAATTTTCTTGGTATATATACTTTATAGCCTACATAGAAAAACATAATTTTGAATTTGATTGTATAATCTATTATGTCAGTGTTTACAATCTAGAGACCTGTGAACATGTACTTTTTTTAAAAAAAATTTGTTTATATACAACTTGTAGATTAGCAAATTCTTTGGTTTTTATGTTGTATCTGTACATTTCACAACATAATTATGTAAAGCACATAATTTCATCTATTTTGCTTTCATGTGGATATCAGTAGTATGATTTATATAAAATTTTAATTTCTTACCATCACCATTTTTCTTTTCATGCTTATATTATGGCTTTTTATTTGGTGGCAATTTTACCACAGTTTATACCAAAAAATAAACCATGCTGCTGTAAGTTTCTGATTGTGACACCTCAGATGGGTTATGCCTTCTCTAAGAAATGATGTATTGCAACATTGCGTCAGTCAGTGATTACTAGAGAAACAGATTTAATCAGAGATAGACAAATATATAATGAATTACAAGATTGGCTTAGAATGTGGGGGCACATATTAAGATGTCAAATAGTGCAGAAGATCTTTCTGCTCTGGGTATGCAAAAATAAATATCCAGCTCAAGGCCTGGAGGCCATATATTGTCCATGAGAGCCTGAGTCTGAGCAAAGTGTGTGCCAGATGACTATGGTTTGCACTAGACGCTGAAGAATGTGCTAGAAACCAAGACACAGCTTCCTGCGTGATGGTGAACACGGGACACACAGATAGCCTAGCTTTGTTTCCTTTTTATAATGTTGTGAAAACAATCTATAGTAGGTTTTCCACCTCTTATAATTAGCTGCAATATAGTTGTCCATTACTTGATCAGTTAACTGTCACTGTCGATGCCTTACAACATTACGTCTAAGCACACTTCTTTAACCCAGGGTTTCCAGATACAAAGATGTGTTCATAAGAATATCTAATGCTCAAATTTCCATACCCTCATTCCTGGACTCAAGTCCTGGCTGTACGACATGCAGTATCACATGCTGACTCAAAGCATATACACAGCCTTTTGAACAACCTTGTGCTGGCCCTGTAAGACACTGCTACCTAATGGGTGCTGAGAATGTGCTGGCCCTGTAAGACACTGCTACCTAATGGGTGCTGAGACTGTGTCTTCAAAAGATCATTTCAACTTTGTATGAAAACAGCTGCTTCTGGATTGTGAGGAATGTGGTAAGACTACTGAATTCCATGACAGTGAAACCATCACTTCACTTCCTTCGGCATGAAATATAGTCCTTGTGGTGAAAGCCAATGCTGTATAGAATTCAGTAGTGGTGGAGAAGCCATTATGTGAATGCATGCATGGGAGTTAAAGGAAAATTCATATTCTGAAAAAGTATCTATTCCAGTAAATGCAGTGGATACCCTGTCCAGGTTGGAAGCAGTCCAATGTAATAAAACTGCCACCAGGTTGAAGGGTAATCACTCCAAGGATTGGTGCCATAGTGGGAAAACTGTAGGTGTATGTTACTGGCATATTGGGCCTACAGCAAGTGGTTGTAGACAGAATAATCTTGGGGAGTGAGAGTTCATGTCAGTGACCATGAAAACCTCTATTTCTGCCAACATGCCCACTGTTTACAAGCTCATTGGACAATGAAAGGGCTGGCTGAAGAGGGAGGTTGACTATCAACAGAACTGGTCAGCTTATCCAATTCATGTTAAAGTTATTTTGTGCTTAGGTCTCACTTTGGTGAAATGTTTATATAGGTTAGAAACATTTACATCCCTTGCCTACATAGATAGGCCTATCTACATCTTTCATCCCCAGATATCTATGTTGCCAATTTTCTGTTTATGTTCCTACACATTTCTGAACATTCAACTATACTATTGGGTACAGCCCAAAAGTCAGTATGCAATTGCATATCTGGCCATTTTTCCTCTGAGGCACCCTGTACTACCATGTACACTGCGTGGAGTTTGATCCATTGTGAGTATTTCCTTCAATGCCAAAGCTGGACGTCTTGGAAAATGGTTGTAATGTCACAGCTCTCCACTTGCAGGTGGTGCTTGCATAACATGCAGAACAGTTTGTAACAGTGGCCAGCCTTTTTCCCCACAACAGTTGAATTCACTGTATAATTCATGAGTGCATAGATGCATGGTGGAAAAGAATATGATATAGTAGGTGTAAGAGCAATGTGCATTTGACGGACTTCATGTAATTTATTTGTACCATCTGGACCTACTTTGTCTCAATAACATGTACAATTCCTATTTAATGATAGACTGTCATTGTGTAAATCCAATTTAGGCCTTTGTGGATAAGACAGAACACAGCGATGCTAAGCAGGTCAGGTTGCATGGTAGCCTGGTGTCCTGTAATTAAGGCTCCTTTTTCCACTATGGCCCAGTAGCATGCTAAGGACTCTTTTTCTTGGGAGAGCAGTTTTCTGGAGAATATGGCAGAGACCTCCAGAATCCCAGTGGTCTCCATAGCAACGGACATAAGAGCCTGGAAGAAACCACAAACAGCGTTAGTATGGGCCACTGACACTTGGGACGCTACTGGATTTGCTGGACAGTATGACTGCAGTGACACAGCACCTTGCACAACATGGACCTGTTGCAGAGCATTTTCTTCTTTAGGACACCACTCCAAAGTAGCAAGTTTCCTAGTCACTGAGTAAATGAGCCAGACCAAAACACCTAGAGGAAGGTGTTGCCTACAACATCCAAAGAGGTCCACTAGGCAGTCTGCCTCTTTTTCCTTGTAGGGAAACCAGATGGACAATGCATCTTTTATGTTAATAGGTATACTTGTCCATGCCCCACATGATGGGACACCTACAAACCTCACTGAGGTAGAGGACCTTGAATTGTATTATGACTTGCATCCCATCTTGTGGCTCTCAAACTTTTACTAACAAATCTAGGGCTGCTTCCAACTTGTGCTCACTTGGTCCAATGAGCATGATAGTGTGATGCACTGTGGAAGAGAAAGGTGATCAAGATTCTTGCAGAGTAAGTTGTAACACAGGACTGGAAAGGTAATGTAACTCTGAGGTAGGAGAGTGAAGGTGTGTTACTTATAATCTCTACTGAAAGTAAATTATTTCAGATCACCCACATGGATATGTGTGGAGAAGGAATTCATTTGCCCTATCAATACCTGCATACCAAGACCAGGTGATGGATTAGTCTACTCAGCCAAAGACACTACATCTGGTACACGAGCTGCAATTGGAGTCACAACTTTATTCAGTTTGTAGAATGTGTCATCACTCTTTAAAATTCATTCATCTTCTACACAGACCAAATTGAAAAATTATTTGAAAATGTAATGGGAAAGACCACCCCTGCATTTCTCAATGACTTGATAATGGTAATAATCTTTGCAATCCCTGCAAGAAAGAACTGCTATTATTTAACGATTTTGCCCAGGAAAAGCAATTCCAGTGGATTCTGTTTGACATTTCCAATTATACCAGCCCACACATTACAATTTAAGGAGCCAACATGAAAGTTCTGCCAAGTACCCAGTATAATTATACAAATTGGACACTGAAAATCAGAAATAATTATGGAATTAATTTGAGGACATACTTGATGAACAGTTGGAATTTGCAAAACTGCAAATTGGACACAGCAAAACAAATAATTATGGAATTAATTTGAGGACATACTTGATGAACAGTTGGAATTTGCAAAAATTCCACTGATTCATTGAACTCAACTGGTCCCTACTCTTACTGGAAAGTCACAATGATATTTTGAATCTTGTGGAACCAGCTTGTGTTTCAAAACCAGTGTCCACTAGTCCTCCAAATTCCACATTCCTATATTTATGGTTATTCTGGTAACAGCCCACTGATTCTCTTGGGGAAAGATGAGAGAATGATTGACAACATGAATTTTTGGTGATGCATAGGAATCCTTCCCCTAGAGGATCTCATGTCCCCTTCATTCAAGGGCTTCTGGAAGAATAAATAGGCTACCACCCGAGATCTGGTTGAGGGACCATGATTCTTGCTTAATCTAGAATAAGTCTGTTCATTTGCCCTTATATTTTTTTGATACCATCAATCCAATGAAACTTTTGTAGCCTTATGCATTTCACTTTTTGGAACACCATGGATAACCAGCAAATGGCATAGGTTTACAGGAGTCAGACTATTCTGATCATTGCTCTTTCTATGCTGTACATTTTCCTAAGTGCCTGCACTGTGCTTTGGCAATTTTGTGTTGCAACTTGACTCCTTCTATTATCTTTTAGTTTCCCAATTGAGCATCTCTGGTCCCCACACTAAGGTCCAGCACACAGAGAGGACAACTGACAGTACTTTTCAGAGATAAAGGTGCTCCCCTCACAAATACATTTCTCAAGGCTTTATTGAAGGGAACATTTTCTGGAACATTTCAGTGTGACAGGTTAGGACTGACATGACAAATCTGTTCTAGCATTACCATTTCCCTAAGCCTCTGAATACCCTCATCAATGGTAATCTGTGAAATACAAGATGCCTCTAAGTCATTCACAGGGGGCCATTTTTGATCCATCCTTTTGCCATTCAGTGAAATAAACTATTAAAACCTTTCTTTACTCCATGAACTGCAACATATTCACAATAACTGCTTAACATGCTGTTTTCAACAAATTTAGCTTTATGTAGGTGTTTCACCTTTACTCCCCTATCCCACACATAAAGTTCATTCATTTATTGCTCATCAAGCCTTTGATTATCAGAGGAAACTCATGAAGTTCTTTTGAGAGAACAGTACACTTCCTTATGTCACACTCTGTACGAGTGTCCTTACAGGTGTCCTTCAATTTGAATCTGGCTCTAGTATTGAGCCAGTATTGGTATTGAGGCAATCATATGGTGTGGTGGGTCTCAAACAGTGTCAGGATTATAATGCTTGGTCAACATAGGGTCACTTCTCAGGCATACTAGCAAAGCTAACTCCACAGGGGTTGGGCTGTGTATGCCTACACCACTGAAGCTAGAGAAATCTCTTCCTCTGGGAAAATAATCTCATGAGAGTACAGATGCTCCACATCATCAGGCTCATCAGGATTCACATAAACATTTCCATCCTCAAATACAGGATCCCATTCTGTTTCAACCAAGGTCCTCTCCTTTATTAAGATACCCTTCAATGCTGAGCATTAAACTTATACTACATTTCAGCTAGTCAAATTATGAGGGCCTGTGTATGTTCTTTGGCAATCTTAGTTAAGTGGCTAAAGGAGAAAAGATTACCTTTAGGACTCATTTTAAAACTTTTAAATTTCTGTGTGCTTTTTCATCTAAGAATTTGTATCTTTGACTTCCTTGTTTTCCTTTATTAATTTACCTCTAATTTACAGTTAGAAGAATTTGATTACTGGTGAATTGGTTGAGCTAAATATTGTGTTTGATGACATTTTCCAAAGATGCTTTGAGCAACCAGGAATTATAATCATATTTCCCACTCTGTCAAAAATATTCAAGCATTTTATATAGAGAATTGATAAATTCCTTCCATTTCATAAGTAGCATGTTAGGACACTCACGTGGATCTACACTGTACTGTTTTAAGCAGTTCACAGCAAGGAGTATTAGTATTCCCCACAGTAATAAAAAGACAGACCCTGACATTTATAGATCTCATCAAATTAGAAAACCAAGTTCAGAAATTTCTAATGCCATGATAGAATTTCAGATTTTCAGTATTCCTTTTCTAGAGTCATCCTCAGTACTAAAATATCTCAGTCAAAAATTAGTAAAGCAACTGATAGCCAAATATATTTAAAATATTGGAATAAAATGGCCTCTCACACAGGCAGATGTAGAAGAGTGCAGAAACTTGGTCCATGAGCTGGCAATCTGCATCATCCTGCTTTCAAATTCATCAGTTTTTTTTCTTAATCGGTACCAGGGATCGAACTCACGACCACGTGCTTGCAAGGTAGGTGCTTATGCCACTGAGCTAAATCCCAAGCCAAAATTTATCAGTTTTTCAGATGAATTTACACAATATCCCTTTCCATTATCCATAGGGAGCAGTGCCTGATATATAAGGTACTTAGGCAAACTGTGAATATGAGGACAAGATGATCTCCTTGAACTGAATTTTGTCTTGCTTTTTAACAGTTAACTGTATTGTATAATATTTTATACAGTGTCCTTGTTCTAATGCTGCAGTAGTTCCACAACTGTCATTCTATCGTAACATGAAAATATAAGTGAGCAGTGAGTTAAATATTCATAATGCGGTACACATTACATAGCTTGCTCTACACTTAATCAAGCTTAGACACAAAAACTTAGTTGTCAGTAGGGCAGTAGCTTCTAAAATTGTATCTACTTTATATCTGAAATATCTCAATTAATTCATCGAATGTAACACACAGCAGAATTCAATGTCCATTATTTACACCCTAGAACAAGTAGCTGAGTTCCCCTACAGCTCATTTCTGCTTCTTGTCACCAGGACAATATATATGTATATTGCCATCTCTATTCCAGGCAGTGAATGTTTAAAATATAAGGCATTTGGGCTGGGGATTTAGCTCAGCAGCTTAAGCGCCTGCCTGGCAAGCGTGAGGTCATGAGTTCAATCCCCGGTACCAAAAAAAAAAAAATATATATATATATATATATATATAGCATTTTTAAATTATTAACTTCATTGGTAAAGTTTAGATATACAAGGCATTGTTTATTTACAAGGCATTTTTAAATTATTAACTTCACTGGTAAAATTTTGATATACATAATGAACATACTCATAATACAGAATAACTATACATGATTTTTTGGTATATTTTTCCTTCTATTCCCATTCAACCCCTCTTTCCCAAATTATTCATAAAAGTTCTTTTCATTTTATCCATTTTTCTGGATTTTTTTGTGTTCCCATCCTTCCTTACTTTTCTCCTCCCTTCCTGGTTCCACTTTCCTTTTAAAAAATTTTTTCCTATTTACCAGTATTTAATATACAGTTTTGTTCTTACTTACGCTTTCAGTTTCTCACACCAGAAAGGCAATATGAAACTTACATATGTGTGTGAGATTTATTTCCCATTAGAAAATCAAATCAAGGGCCATCCACTTAGTTATTAATGTCTCAATATGTTATTCTTTATGGCAGACTGGTATTCCATTGTATAAAAATTAACTTGTGATTTTTACAAATTCATGAGTTGATAAGCTTTGGAGGTGTTTCCAAAATTCAGCTTTTACAAACTACACTGTTTTAAACATGGTGCACACATATCTCTATGGTTCAATACTTTTAATTCTTTTAGGAATATAACAAGAAGGGAAGTGATGGGTGCATTTGGAACTCTAGTCTTAGTTCTGTGAGGACTCTCCAAACTAATTTCCACTTGATTGTACCAGTCTATATTCACTAACAGTAGGAGAGCATTTCTTTCCCCCGTAGCCCTTCCCAAATTTGTTACTGGTGGATTTCCTCATCATAGCCATAGTTTCTGGACTGAGATGAAATAAAGACCCAGGTTTTCTAGGATTCTCCACCATGAGCATAATGCTGCTGCCTCGCTGGGATCAATCAACACAGATCTGGTCTCTGTCTATCCACTCTCACCCAGTGACAGCCGTCTTACTCCCAGAAATGCACAGTTGTTTTTCAAACTTTATTTCTTTATTAATGCTATTTAATTTTTTTTTTTTTTTTTTTTTTTTGTATTGGGGATGGAACTCACAACCTTGTGCTTGCCAAGCAGGCACTTATGCCACTGAGCTAAATCCCCAGCCCAGTGCTATTTAATTTTAAAAATTTTTCTTTTTACTTGATTGTTGGTTCTTGTTTTTATATGAGAGAGAACATTTGTTATATATTTTTGTTGCTGTTTTGTTCTATTTTTGTTTTTGATTTTTCCATGTTTCTTTTCCTCTGGTCTACTTTTTCAATTTCCAAATTTTGTGTAATTTTGCATTCTCCTCCAGCCTCGCTTCTAATTCCTTTCTCTTTCTCTATTTCAATATTTCTCACTAATATCCCTTGCAATTTTCTCCCCTAAGGGTAATGTGACTATATTGAGGGGATGTTTACTGAACACAATTTTCTGTTTGTATAATTATTAGATGTTGCTATATAGCTATAAATCTTGTTCATATGATTTCAGTGACAAATTGTTACCAGTATTGTCTTTTTTTAGAGTGTGTTTGATCTTGTTATTGCTGATTGTCTACTTTAATTGGTCTGATCAGTTATTCACTCTTGTATGCTAAGTCTTAGACTACCTGATGATCATAAACAGTTGTATAGGAGAGAGCCAAAGAAGCAGGGCCTAGGCCAAATGGGCAGCCATTTCTGATCCCCTATAAACCGAAGAGGTAGGATCTTACAATATACTCAAAATCCAAAAGCCAGCTACAACTGGAAGACATCTCTGAGAAGTAATCATTACCTAAAGGATCTCGATGCTACCAATTATGATATCAAGCCTAGTAATTTTCAAGCATGAATTCAGAAATTAAAGTAAAATTACAGAAAATGAGAAGATACAGATTCAACATGCATCATCAGACTTCCAGCTCACCAAAAGAAAGGCCATGTGGCAATGAGGTAGTATAATTCTAAATCCACACACCTGAACTCTCTGCCGCGGGAACAGTTAAAATAAAGCAAATGAATGAGTCTCACGAAAAAACTCAAATAAGAAATAATTTCTCAGATAACTTCAGAAATGATGATCAATATACAGAAGATACAGATTAAAAAAACAAAAAACAGAGCTTAGTAAAAAGGAAACCTGTGAGAAGCCAGGACAGGGCCTGGGGAACTAAGTGTGGGCCTGTTTCACACTCTTTCTAGCCTTCATAATTGAAAATGTTTATTTTTAGAATTCAATTTTTTTTATGATGCTGGCTAAAGAATGAATCTTGTCTGATGGAGCTGGAATGCTTTTTCTTTTATCTTTACTTTTTTGTAAAATACTGCCATCATTCAACTCTAATTTCTTTTTCTTTTTTCTTTTTTTTTTCTTTTTTTTTTTTTTTTTCGTACTGGGGATGGAACTCACAAGCTCAAGCTTGCCAGGCAGGCGCTTGTGCCGCTGAGCTACATCCCCGGCTCAACTCTAAATTTCTGCATTCACACAATAGTTGTATTCCTCTTAGGGGCCATAAATTCGTTTTCATGGATAAAAATGAGATTGAGAGACAGTGTAAAAATCTTTCCAATAAAACCACCTACCTCAATCTCAACTTGAGGCCCTTCCTGTATTCCAATTTGTCCTGGACTGGCCTGAACTCAACATTTTCTGACATCAGGGGAGTGATTCTTCCACAGGACACTGACCCCGGCACCTTCTCTGTACACTGATGAAACATTTTCAGGAAGAGTCCACCGAGCCCATTTAGAAAACCACTGGTGCTTTGAAAAGCCAGCGGCAAAGCCCTTAAATTCAGGCATTCTTCATGCAAAGTGAGACTGACATCGCTGGAGACAGACTGGTTCCGAATCTCCTGTGTTAGTTTATCCTTGAACTCCACGCCTACCGGAAGAGGGTCCAGCTCAACTGTCAGGAAATAGAACAGGAGCCAATCAGTGATCAAGGCTGTCTGAGCTACCCAATCAGGTGGGCCGAAGGAGGAGGGCACTTCCTGTGTCATGGCGTCAAAATGAGCATTTAGTTCATTGTCGGGAGGAACCAGGTGACTAGACCACGTTTTTCTATAACTTACACTGTCTGCGACTCAGAGGATCCCGGAAGACCCTCAAACTACGCAATGGTGACGTTATAGCACGGGAGGTGGGGATGGGATGGAATAGGGTGCGTTCCGGATGGAAATATTCAGAAACGTCTATGACAATCTGTATAACAGCTTCTCTGCTCAACTCCAGACGCCAAGGTCTCCCTGGTCTTGGGCGCTGCATCTTCATCTAACATTTTCCCCTTTGCCCAGGCAGGGACAATTCAGGCTCTGCAGCATGCAAACAGTATGCTGCGACACTGCTGCTCCAGCATAGCTTCTTGGTCAGCCGTAGGCAGAGCTTTGTCTCCACTGGTCTGAAGAGAGCAGGCGCTTTGGGGGAACCCTGAGTTTAAGAGTTAGCAGTGAAAAACTCATCCCTTTAAATTTTATGTTAGACCTCTAGTCATAATGATGTTATTACATGAACAGAGCTTATGGTCTCACAACATTGAGCAGTGAGGTAGCGAACGAAAAGAAGGATGTTAGAGATTTTATTGGAAATAATCAGAAGAATAGCTCTGTGATTTCCAGAAGTGTCCCGAGTAAGTGGCCCTGTGGCCGTTCAGTCCAGAGCTAATTATAGATAAGCAGAGACCAGTGAATGGTCAGCTGTTTAGTGGCCACCTATCACAGATGCTCTGTGAATTTAAATCAACCACTTTGAACTCAGGCTATCTCACCCATTTCCTGAGCATGCATTGTTAAAAGGAAACTGGGATTTTAATTTCGTGGAAAATCAGAAGGTCAGTAGGGAGTTGTTCCTCTCCTTTAGTAGAGAGAGGGCTATGTTCCTTGTTGTGCAGAAAATGTACTCTTGGTCCACAGTTCTAGGTAAAATTACCTAAAATTCTATGCTTATTTTAATTTTTATCAGAATCATGAATTTCCCGCCTCTGTGATAGACCCCTTCCTAACTAAGTGCCGTATTTAAAAGGTAACTAAATAAAATATTCGTTATAATTAGGCTATTTCAGCGACTGTTTCCTTAGAGTTTACAATACTGAGAAACATGGAGGTAATGTTAATGTATTATGAAGGGAGTGCAAAGTGTTTCTGCTAAGGAGAACTTCCTGGGGGCTGCCCGTTAAACCCACACTGAGATGGGCATTTTCAGGGATGTGTTACATGTGATGTTGGTATGAGTGGAAAGGGAAAAGGGCATCATTTATGAGCTAATTCCTTTGTAGTCTGTGAATTGTTTCTAGGCATTGTTTTAAAAATTAAAACACTTGAGTTTGATTCCTGGTACCAAAATAAATAAATTAAAAAATAAATAAAAATCAAAACACTGAAAGAAATGTTTTTATAACTTAAGTACTGAAGCAAGAGTAAATTCCCATAGTTAAGGTCTGCAGGCATATGAATAAATAGACTAAAGTGATTTTTCAAATATGTAAGGCCAAAGGGGAGTAAAACAGAAATGGAAGAGCAAGTGATTTTGCAGGGTGGAAAAAATCAGTCACTACAACAGTAAACTTATCCAGAAGTCACATTATTCATAGTGTATTAATAAATGAAGGCTTGTCTGTTTTCTTGTTCTGAGATTGAGTCAAAGGTTAATTCCAGCTACTGGGGAAGCTGACAGGAGAACCTAATCATCAAGCACAACCTGGATAATGTGGCAAGACCCTTTTTCAATGTTTGATAAATATTTCACTGTAAGTTAACTTGTCTAATGTGCAGGATGCCCAAATTTAAGTCTCTAGTATTGAAGAGAAAAAGAAAAGTTATTTAGTGCCAATCTTTTAATTTTGAAATTTACTCACTCTGCACACTAGTGGTACATGGTGCAGTACCTCCTTATGGTGTTGGATAGCAGTAGTGAGTCACTGCTCGGTCAGAAACAGGACACCATAGGTGAACAACCAGTGATTTACACTGTACTGTATTCAATAAACTACATGATACAGTGGGGATATTTTTATGAATTTTGTTGCTTTGGTTAATTTTGTTGTGGGAACAAAATACCCAACACCCAAAATTAAAGAAGGAAAGCTTTATTTAGCTAACAGTGTATAGAGGTTTCAGTCCCTAATCAGTTAGCTCTGAGGCAGGGTAGCATGGCACAGGGACAACAGTTAAGGTGGCAGAAGACTGCCAAAGCAGTCAGAGAAAATGGAGGACAACAAGCCTCTTATCCTCCCTTATGTTGTAAGCAGGCTGCCCTCCTCCACCCAGGGCAGGTGTAGTAATTCCAAAATCCCCATGCCCTCCTTTTGCACAAGATGAGGATATTTACAAAGTAAGGGCCCTGGGTCCCTACAGTGACTTAATTGCACTAAACTTCTCAAGTTGACACAATGTATCAACCATAACATTGGTTTTGAGTTAGGTAAACTACCCCAAATACAGATCAAGGTATGTGTGTCAAGCAGGTTTGAAGAATCCAACACTTAGCCATGATGTATGGTGAATCTGGTATATTCTATGTCTTTTCGATTTTATCTTTATTTATGTTTGTGTTGATGAAGATTTTTTCTTTCCACCTCAAATGGCATCTATAGACTCATTTGTTCAAATCTTCATATAGTCCTATGTAGAACACGACACTCACTGATTGTTTCTTGTATGGAATGCCATGTTAGTCAGTGTTTCCTAAGCAACCAAATTAGGAGGACAGTATAATGCTGTTCGGAAAAGAAAAAAAAAATACTCTGGATTTTTTCTTTGTTTTGTTTTGAATTTTTTTTTTAAATTATAAAGAGGTGCCCCACTCTGGTCATGCTGTTTGAATGACATCCCCAGCATAAGGGAACAGGATGGAATTTTCCAGTGAAAGCATACAGGGCTGAGTAGTTAGAACACAACACATCAATCATGTGCAAGGTTGATTGGAAAACATTTCCATTGCTAGTTTAATTTATGCTGATCTTTGGAACCTTTCTTACTGCCTTAAACTTGGATCATCATCTGCCTTTCTACACTGGAAATATTCCTCCTGAAAGCATTTTCATTTCAAAGCTTGTGTCTATACTCTATTAACATACACTTAGAAGGTATGCACTGTCTATGTGCAAGACATATTGTGCACTAGATATATTTATTTTTATAATGACTCATGAACTCCACCTGTATTTGAATTAGTAGCTCTTGGTGAATCATCTGATAGAGAAATGTAATACGCTGTCACTTCACACAGCTAAAATGGGACAAAAAACACATTTGTGTCTTCAGATAGAGAGCTGGATTCTTGTAGTGTGCTGTCCCCTCTACTTGGACATTTTGGTTCCTTTATTTATCATATGTCCTTGTTGGCAATCTGTGCCCATTATTTCTGTTGCTCAGGGAGACTGAATTATGGTACACTCACCAAGAGTGGTGTGTCCAAAAAGCCATGTCTTCATGGACTGGTTTAGGAAGTTCTGGGAATAAAGTAACTAAACAGAAAACTCAAAAGTTTAAAAACCAAGAAACACAATATGAAGATCAAACTTTTAAATATATTCAGATGGAATTGTGTGATATTAACACTGTGAATATTTTCAGGGATTATTTATTGGTTTTGTATATGGCGCCACTGTTAGCATCTACATATTCTTGCAGGCAATCTTTTACTATATACCTACAAATGTCATTGCTACACAATAGTCTCCATCAGCTTACATAAATGTGAAAAATTTACCAGAAGTCCACACCAATGGGGTTGAGAATGACTGCCTGGCCAGATGTCGAATTGTATGGAATTTATTGTAGCTGTTTGAAGAACACACTCTGAGGAACGCAGGCTTCAGGGGAGGCCAGAAATGTTTTTGAGTGGTACTGTGCCTAAACTCTGTCCAGCTGCCAGACTTGGGATTCATGTGTGATATAGCATGGACAGTGTAAATTGTCACACCTAAGGAGAGGCCAATAGCACTGATTTTATCTACAACACTTCCAGCAAATATATATAGTAGTTTCTTTCTTTGCTTACAATATGCTTTTCAGCTCTGGAGACAGGAACTGTGTCTCTAATAACTCCACTGAATTCTGGCACTGTCGCAGGTTGAAGTCTGATTTCACAGTTGTGCTCTTGCAATTGCACTAGAACTCCTTTAGGTCTTCTGCTAGTCAAATTTACGTTGTAATCTAAGTTCCTTTTACGCAACCTTTCCAAAAAGATTTTCTCACAATCTACCCTCCTGTTCTTTTGTTCTAAGTTCTGGAATGAATCATAGGACTCAGGACAACAGTTAATTTATGTGCATATTGCAGAATGTGGTATAAGAAAAAAGTGGATATTGAATATTCTAACTGGCAATTTTAAAACCTTTATGTGTCTCAGTATTAACCTACCCTAAAGTTTTGCTTAAAACATAAGGGTTTTTAATTTTTAATTTATTTTTTATTTTATTTTATTTTTTTGTCTTTTTTTGAGACATGGTCTTGCTATGCAGTTTAGATTAGCCATAGGCTCACTTTGAGACCAGGCTGGTCTCAAACTTGCAACAGTTCTCCTGCCCAGCCTCCCGAGTGCTGGGGTTACAGGCATGTGCCACCATGCCCGGCCAGTTAGGGGTTTTTAAAGTATTCTTTTGTGTGTACAAATTTAATTAAGTCTTTGTCTCTGATGATTGACTCATTGTCAGTTCTCTTTTCACTTTTCATAGATCCAGTAGAAAGACTCAATATTTCAACCCAGTGGAAAATTATAAACAAAATTGCCTTGAAAATTACACCTTCTAAACATTCCTTAGTCTTTCTGCATGCCAGTTATAAACTATCCAGAATCTACCAGGCTGATCCAGCCTCTGAGCATCTTATTAACATATAAAGCACAGAATTTTCACTTGAGAGATCTTATGCATCCTAGACATCACACCACAGCACTGCAAGTCCACCCACATTTATAGAAGCACAGTTCATAAAGGCTAAATCTTGAATACGGTCTATGTGCCCAGCATGAGATGAATGGACGAAGAATATGTAGAAGTTATACACAATTTACTACTACTATGCCATGAAGAGGGATGAGTTTGAGGCATTTGTTGGAAAATGGATGCGCTTTGAGACCATAACATTCAGTGAACTAATAAGTCATATAATCTTAAGCATTTAATGGTTTCACTTATGTTAAAAACTTAGTATGTGAAGTGGAAAATATAAGAGAGACAGTAGGGAACAAGTCAGAGAGCAAAAAAATTATTTCTTTTTTTGGGGGATCGAACTCACGACTTCGTGCTTGCCAAGCAGGCGCTTAAGCCACTAAGCTAAATGTCCAGCCCCAAAAATTATTTCTTATAATCTAGCATGGACAATGTACCTAAAAGTGTACCTTGATTTAGCATAATTTTCCTGTGAGCTCTTTCATGGAGTTCCCCATTTGCCTGGCTGTTAATCTGCATACATGATAATCAACTTTCTGTGGACTTTTATGATAAATTAAAAAAACCTAATGCTAACAAAAGGAAAGAGCTTGGATGAGAAGGAGAAATAAAATAGTTAAGATATGTATGCACATGTACCAATTCCTCACAATAAATGTAATCGTTATATACTGCACCTATGTACTAATAAAAATTACAATTTAAAAAACTCTAAGAATAAAAGAGTCTCAGAACCTCTTGGGTCATATTCTCTAGAACACTGCCCAATAATATAATGTGTATGTCACTTTATTTTATTTTCTGTGCTGTCACAGGCCTTTGATTCTAGCCACACCAAGTAATTCAGTATTATATATCTAAAATGTTATCACAAGTAGTGTAACATAGCTTCAAATTTATAATTTCAATTGAATGACGTAATTCATCTTCAGAAGGATTCAAATGCAGGGCAGTTGCATATTTTGGAAGGGAAAAGAAATTCTAGGATGCTTAGGATTTATTGTAGAACTGACTGCATGCATTAGTTGAGATGTCTGTGTACAGATACGGTTTTGAAAAATTCGTATCACTAAGAATAGAGCAGCTGGGGCATATACTAAACTGGAATGCTGAGGGAACCAGTGCACAGAAAAAAAAAATGGGCAATTCAGTTTGATTTGTTCTTTCTATAAATTTTGTCATTTAAAATGTTTTTGACATGTTTGACTTATCATAACCAAAAATTGTTTCATTACTTCCAGCCCATGTGCAGAGTGAAGTATTCTTGACTGTAACAAGCTACAGCGTATTATAAACTGGTGTCTCACAGATTGTTTTGTGAGTTTCTTCTTTCTGGGGATGTTCTGATTGCCATAAGGCTCTTAGTCTAAAATGTATGCTTTTTCTCTTACAACAGTCAGGTACAATTAGATAATAAATGTTATCTATGAAGAGTATATGTAAAGAGCATGTTTAGCAAAAAAAGGCTTATTTAGTTTTTATGACCATGAATTGTGCTGTGTCCCCTTGATAAGTAAGAACCACTTAGCCCATTTGTAAAGATCAGTGTTTCTTTGTGGATGACTGGTTTATAGGGAACAAATGCAAGAGGGATAACCCACCCTGTATGCCATTCACAAGGAACAATAAGCTTGCACCCTGGATGGAATAAATATGGAAAATGAAGTTTCCCCATTTTTCTGTTTATGATCTCTGGTATTTGCCAGTGCATTACGTTAGGCTTCCACATCAGTTCTTCTGCCTTCGAAAGGAGATTCTTCAGCAGGGAAGGAGCTTGAGGGGAAAGAGCCGTGTACCAGCTGTAATCTCATAGAATATGTTAGAATATATTAACCTTAATATATATTAATATTTTAATCTCATAGATATATTAATATATATTATATTATATATAATGTATTATATTAATATATTAATCTCATAGAATATATTAACCTTACTCTGACACTCAGACATGTGCTTACTAACCCTAGGCATCTCTCAAACCAAGAAATGTGATAATTGAAGTTTAACTGTTAAGGAAAGAACATCACTTTGGAGAAGTTAATATGCCTAAGAAAAGAAACTTTCAAACTGTGAGGAGGAAATGGGATATTGTGGTAAAACTACTGTGCTAAATTCTTAGCTGTCCAGCCTCCTCACAGGGCAGTGACTGAGGGTGGGGCTACACTGCAGCTGTCACTGTGACCTTCCAGGGGTGATTAGTTGTTAGAAATTTAGATTTACATAAGTTGCCTCTGTGAGGCACTTGAAAATGTTATTTTCCTTTTGATTACGTTAATACTACTAAAAAATCACAACAATTTGTTGTTCATTAAATAATTATATTCCCTATTGGCATGCTGTTATTTTCTTTATGAAAAATGATTAGATTGAGAAATAAAGATGAGAAAATTTGTAACATGAAGCTAGGTGCCTTATTAAGTTTTTTTTTTTTTTTTTTGTACCAGGAATCGAATTCATGAACTCAAGTTTGCCAGACAGGTTCTTATGCCACTGAGCTAAATCCTCAGCCCCTCATTAAATTTTCTGCTCTCAGACTACATTAGTATATTGTCCATACCCTGATTTTTCAGTGGATTTATTGGTGTTGTCTGTCTTTGAACCTAGAAATACAGTAGTGGAGCTGTGATCCTACCAACAAGAGCTCCAAATATAAAGAGCCCTCAGAGTGCAGTAAGGAGACACAAGCAGCCAGGCGAAGCTTAGAGAAAATCCTGCTTCACATCAGCACTGTAGCAGGCTAGGTCAAGTCAGTGTCCCTGGGAGGAAACCTGGGCAGGCCAGGAATTTTACAGTCTGCCATTCATGCTTCTCTCAAGCTGGTAGTAAATTGTCTTGTTTTCCTTCTGACTAAATTAGCAGCACACTGAGTGGCTTTGCATCTGTGAGGAAGAGTTTGGGTGTATGAGAAGTCAAATGAGATATGCAGGCCAGAAAATAAAATCTTCCTTTTCAGAAAGCTAAGCCAAAAGCTCACAAAGTATTACTGAGACTCTCACGCTGACTCAGCCCGACTTGTTCTGTGGCTTTTAGGGTTGCACAGGAAGCAGCTGGCAGAGCTCAGTTCCCAAGAGGTAATGATGCAGGACCAAATGAGCAAGGACAGGAGTATGAGTTGTGTTGGAGACATGGGTTCTTGTAAATGAACAAGAATTGGTTAGCACTCAGCAAAACAATACACATATGAGTTCAAAAGAAAAATTGGGGAAAGTCAACAATCAAATTTCTACTGATTGTGCATGTTTGTCTCTGTTTGGTACTGAGACCTTGAACAAAATGCCTTTCTTTCTGATCCATTTGCCATTCCCTCTACTAACTGCAGATTGTAACAAGAGCTCTAACATGAATGTGTTTTATGTAAAGTATGCGAACTGTCACCATGCACACGAGATGTTAAATGTCAGTATTCTGTAACACTGCACAGTTGTATTTTTTTAAATAGAGCATAGAAGTGAATTGTAAGTAACACAATATTTTCTTAAAATTTTCCTTTTGTGGGGGTAGTCTGATAGAAAGTTGCAATTTAAAATCTTCATAGGTCTTGAAGTCACCTCATAGCTGGGGCTAGACTTTGATCTGGCAATAAACATACTCATGAAAATCCTACTACATCAGCCTCAAAAGTGCTGGGATACAGGCATGTTACAGCACATCTTGCTGAAGTTTTCCTTTTGTAATTAGTGCCTAATCATTGTGTGATATCTTCATTTTTATTGTGTTTGATATTTTTATACATATCCTTCCCCTGTTAATCTCACTGAGACAATCCTGAGATTTCTTATATCTGAGTACAAGGTGATCATTTGGCATCACTGAATTATATATTCATATACTTGCTCCCCTATTTCATATACTTGCTCAAGAATACTGTTTTTCCATTAGTATTTTAATATTACTCATGAACTTACTTTCTTTTCTTTTTTATTGGTATATTTTATTTTTATTTTTTATTTTACTTTAAAGAGGGTAAAATTAAACACAACAAGACAGAACAAAACAGAACACAAGAAAGCAATGTAAGAGACATAAATTTCAAAGCAAGACAATCAGAGATCTTCACTATCTATCATATTATCTCTTGTTTTCTTCCAAATAGTTGTCCATATCTTCACATACAGAGAATTCACATGAAACAACATAGTATGGAACTGATATGAACAGTATGAGGAAGGCGTTTTAGGTCTTCAAGACCAGACAATAGGGAAGCCAACAATGGCTGTCGTAGTGTCTCTCATTCTCTTCAGAATAGCTGTCCATACCTTCATGTATGTTGAACTTAAACAAAACAAAACAGGCTAAAATCACTCTGAACAAAGAATGATAGTATTGCTGGGTTTCACACCATGACGCTATGGAATCAGCACTGGGTACTGTAGTGCCTCTTTTTCTTCAAAGGAGTTCATTTCATCATGCATTATATAATTCTCATAAACTGTTTATAAGTTCTACACATGCATGAGTCTCTACATGTGTATCTATCCTTTGTGTATTAGAGGGAAAAACAAAGCAAGACAAAAAAAACCCCAAATTCCTAGAAAAACATGAAACGAAAAAGTCATATAAAACTGCAATACAAGGTGATCTACAATGGTTACTATGATGTCTCAGCAGTATATGACAACATTAATAAAAACAAAACATTGGAAACATAAGACTTCAAAAGCAGATAATAACCAAACCAGAATGGCTGTCCTAGTGAATCTTGTCATCTTCAGTGTAGTTTCCTATACTCTTAGACTTGATACTATCAATCATAACACATTCGAATAAAATCAGTCAATACAAAACAGCAATCTAACAAACAAGATTCAAATAAGATCAGTCACAATAAGACAGTGTAAGTTATACAGGGCTTCAGATAAAGTTAATGGGAAATTAAGGATGATTACCATAATATATCCTGATATTTTTGGGCTAGCTGTCTGTGCCCTCAAATCTAGTGCAAGTAGACAAACTAGAACAGAATATAGTCCATCTAAACAGTGATGAGAATACTGTAGATTTTAAATCCTGTTACACTATTAACAACATCCTCTGCCTTCCTTTTTTAGACAATTCCTCCCCTTTCACTCCCATAGAGTACACTGCATATTTTGGGTCCGACTAACTCCCTCACTTTCTAGATTGGGGGGAACAACCGCTATTTACCCTAAATGGTTCTGAACCTTCTGACTCCTGGGCTTGATCTCAAATTGTATTCCTTTACCTATAAAAGCCTCAAGGTTTTCCTTCATTATAGCTGAGTAGTTCTCTACTGCACAAAAGTATCCTGTCTTTTCATCTGCGGGTGCTGGTTGAATTGCACCTATTTCTCTCTGGTTCCTTTTCACATAGAGCATTGTTTTCTCATATTTGACTTTCTGTCCATAAACCCTCTTTCAGGTTAATTATGTTTCCAATACAGAGCATCTAGATGTACCCTATCTCCTGATCTACTCTGCCTATTGGTATATTTTAGATACGCATATTGGAAGCATTTATCTTGGGAGTTTGTGCCCCTTCACAGTGTATCTTGCTGCTCCTTTTTCTACTCTTTCTTCCCTTCAGCCCCTCTTTTTCTCTCTATTTATAGAAGTGTTTCCTTTTTGTCCTTCTACTCTTTTTTTCATGTCCCTTCTTTTAGCTTCCACCCTTTTATTGTTCTCCTACTCATTTAAACATTTTCTTCTATGACTCCTCAAAACACAAAAGCTAGAAAATCTATTTGACCCAGTTATTCCCTTTATTGATCTCTCCCCAAAAGAATTAAAAGTGTCATACCTGCTATTTACCTATCCATGTTTATACTGGCACATTTTGTAATAGATAGATCTTGAAAACAATCCAAATGTCCATCAGCTGGTGAATGGATAAAGAAGATGTATTTTTAAAAAAGCATATAAACAATAGAGTATTACGTTGCCATAAAGAAGGATAAGTTTGGGACATTTCTAGCAAAATGGGTGGACCTTGAGGTCACACTCTGAAATTAAATAGGACACACGTGTCAATATCACATGGTTTCACTGCTGTGAAAAATGAAAAATATAAATGAGGAACAAAATGCACATCCTTTAATGTTCAGTTACGTTTTCTAAAAAAAGGTTCACATTTCAAAATATTGCTTATGTGCAATACAACAAAGAATGACTTAATTTTCTGAATAATCAGATTTGAAAAGAAGTATAATCTATGGTCTGTCACAGCCCTTTACTAAATATTTTTCTGCCTCATTTTTGGAGGAATCACAATTTGCAGGCAGCCTCTATGAGCTCTGCTTTAGAAACAGTGCACAGACACGATTTCTGTGATCCTACCAGTCTACCAGTGCCACTATTCTGCTGTTGGCGTAGCAGACAGAAGCTATCTAGCATCAAAATTCTGTGAAGAACTACATGCATACGCATGGGTTTGGTGACAAAGACACAGCATTTATATTTGAGGAAAAGCATCAATTCAGATTTTACAAGTGGAGTTCAAGTTCTCGGGGTGTGAATGTGAACCTTCTTAAGGAAATATGTATGTGGTTCTTTAGGAGGCAGTGACCTTGGAGGATGTAACCGTGAACTTCACCAAGGAGGAGTGGGCTCTGCTGAAACCATCCCAGAAGAAGCTCTACAGAGATGTGATGAGGGAAACATTTAGGAATATAAATGCTATAGGTAAGGAAAATATCAATTTTCCATATATATAATGAGAGAACATTGGTCCTTGTTGATGGGTACAGATTCATTAAATAAAATGTGAAACCATTTTGAATATTTCAGTCTTGTTTACATTTTACCATATATACAACAGTTAACTGCTATTTTTTTTAAAGGGGGTAAAATTAAACACAACAAAACAGAACAGAACGGGATATAAGAAAGCATAAATTTAAAAGCTAGACAACCAGAGATCTTCACTATCTGTCATATTGTCTCTTGTTTTCTTCCAATAGTTGTCCATATCTTTGCATACGGGGAGCTCATACTAAATAACATAGCCAATCTTTTCACAAGATGTCTAGTTCACTGGCTCCCACTTGCTAAGCAGGGGATTTGGGGGGACGACGACACAGGATGGGGGAAGGACGACATGAGATGTTTGATTCTCAGTCTGCGTGCCGGCAGGGTCACAGCTGCTCCCTAGGGAGAGGAGGAGCTATTTGTTCTTCTGGCACCCTGAGTCAACCGCATGCTAACTGCTAATTTTTAAATAGTGATATGGTGACCTTTTGTTTTTCCATGGCTACAATTCAGGAAGGAGTTGGAACTGCCAGCAAATTGAAGAATACAAAAATTACTCAAGAAATCTAAGGTAATTTGTATTTGTAAGGAAAAGCACCACTAAAGAGTCAGAGTTTGAGCAGAAACATTACCTGGAAACTACAAATCAGGCCACATTCAAATTTATTTAATCTCACAAAAAATTTCCCAGTGTGCATACTGGTTGATGTTGAATGCAGAAATATTCCAATATGGGAAACTAAGTTATTAGTGACATGCAACAAGAGACACTGGCCCATATGTTAGTATAAAAAAAATTCTTTCATAATCAACATCATGAAAATGTATGAAGTTGCATTTAGGTATTATACATAGACATGAAAATGGTAAGTCTTGAACTTTGGCAGGAACTCATCTTCAATTTGTCTGTTTTTGTGTGTATATGTATGCATATGTGATATATAGCATCTAAAAAAATTGCTAACCTGAAAACAACATTCAAAATGCACATGAATGCTAGTGTTAATAGATGTTTGACAACATATTCCAGAGAATTGTGTTGCATTCATATTTTAAAATTCTTAGATTGCACCATGATACATTATTGGTAAAAATATAAAAAACTATATTTATATTCAATGTACAAATAACTCAAAAAATAAAATGAAAGTTTGCATTTCATTCAGGCAAAATTCCCTATGTATATTTTGAAAGGATTTAAAAGTATCTTAGTGATACATATGTACATATGCTTAAAGCAGGGTAAGGATGGGTATTCATAGTATCTAAGTTCTGGAAATAATTCACAATACCTAAGGCCTAGTAGCAGCCTAGCTGTGTGTCAATCATTGTATGAGTGGAAAAGGAGAACATGGGATAGGCTTGACATGGTGGTGCTTCTTATAAGCCCAGCACTCAGGGAAGCTGAGCCAACAGGGTGACAATTTGAATTTCACCTTGACCAAATTAATAGTGAGAATTTCTCTTAAAATAAGAAATTTAAAAAAAAACCAAAGGTATTTTATTCATCAGAGTCTTTCTTTTCTGAGAACTGAAAAACATGTGCTATATGTATTGAGCCAATAAAGGAGAACATAATATCTTTTGGTTTAAAAAAATGAAAGATGGGACGTCACTTCATAATGTTAAATGAAATAAGTCAGACACAGAAAGTGAATTTTCAGTGTTCTATATGGGATATTAAAAGATAAATGATGAAGTAAAATTAAGAAGTGATAAAAGGGGAGAGTGAAGGAGAAAAGGTGTCAAAAAAGATCAGTAGGTGATACACATGTATCAGTGACTTAAATGAAAATTGACCTTGTGTATTGCAAACATAAACCAATTTAAATTTCCTAAATTAATACCATCCTTCAGAAAATGGGCATTTTGTAGGGGCCTCGGGGCATTCTGCCTACTTATTCTGAAAATTTCTTAGAAGGCATCAAACAAGAACTTGTCCTGGTAAATTATTGATGTGGAGACCTTTTTTATTGTGATTAATATTGTGTTTGTTCACAGAAAAGAAGAGGTACCAAAATGCTATCAATTGAACATTTGCAATTCACATGAGAACATATTCCTTCTGACTCCAGATGCTAATGTGAACATGCAACAAAGTGCTTTAAAGACAGTAAGAAGCCTTGATCCTAGAGAGTCCTTGATTGGGCATTTATCACTAAATGTGCCCAGTTTACATCACACTGGAGAGAAGCTACTTGAGTATTTGGAATTTGATGTCAAGCTGAGTAAATGTAATGAACATGGAAAACCCTGTAGAGATTTCCAGTCCTTTCCGAAGCATAAAGGGACAAAGACTAGAGAGAAACCCTATCAATATGAGCAAGTTACAAAATTCTGTTCTGAACTTAGTGAAAAAACTCACACTGCAGAGAAGTCTACTACTGATAAGAAAAACATAAAAGCCTCCAGCATCCCCACTGGTTTTCAAATCCTTGAAAGAATTCACACTGAGAAGAAACCATATTTATGCAAGCAATATGAAAAAACATTCAATATTCAAACTCCTAAAATTTATGAAAGTATTCACATGGAGAAGAAACCCTATGTATGTAAGCAATGTGGCAAATCATTCAGCAGATACACTCAGTGTCAAAGCCATGAAAGTACTCACAAAGGGAAGAAACATTATGTATGTAAACAGTGTGGCAAAGCTTTCACCAGACGCAATTATTGTCAAATACATGAAAAAAATCACACTGGGGAGAAATCTTATGTGTGCAAGCAATGTGGAAAAGCATTCACTCTAAGGAGTAGTTTTAAAAGGCATGAAAGAAATCACACTGGTGAGAAACATGTGTGCAAGCAATGTGGAAAAGCTTTCACTACAAAATATTATTATAAACTACATGAAAACTTTCACACAGGAGAGAAACCTTACATGTGTAAACACTGTGCGATGACATTCACTACTCATCATTCTTGTCAAAGACATGAAAGAACTCACACTGGGGAGAAACCTTATGAGTGCAAGCAGTGTGGAAAAGCATTCAGCAGAAAGACTTATTGTAACATACATGAAAGAATTCACACAGGGGAAAAACCTTATGTGTGCCAGCAGTGTGGGAAGGCATTCACTACACACCAATCTTGTCAAAGACATGAAAGAATTCACACAGGGGAGAAACCTTATGTGTGCAGACAGTGTGGGAAAGCATTCAGTAAACCAAAATCCTGTAAAACACATGAAAGAAGTCATGCAGACAAGAAGCCATATGCATGTGAACCATGTGGAAAAAGATTTTCTAGTAAGTCCTCATTTTATATGCATAGATCCCACTCTATGAAGGAAACCTATGTATATAAACAATGTGGGAGAAGCATTAAATGAACACAGTTTTATAAAACATTTGAGAGAAATCACACTGGAGAGTAACCCTATGTAGGTAAGCGTATTGCAAAAACTTGAGAAGATTCCTCTTATTTTGGAGACATATACACATATAAATGAAAATTTGATGCCAGCATTTTTTCATGGGTTTTCCAGAACATACACTGCCACGTGGAGATCTCCTAGAATGTATCCTTTCATGTTTTTCAGTAAGTCATTTATAAATCACTGAACTATGTATGTGTAGTCTTTACTAGAAAAAGTATTGACATGTTATGTAAGCCATTGTCTTTGAACTTAATATTTTGCTGTTTTCTAATAAAACAAGGTGAATTAAAATGTATTTCTCACTTCCAAGTAGGGTTAGTATTTATGTAGTTTTGGTTTGTTTTGTTTTTACTGTGGGGAAGTATAGGCTGCTAAAAACAAATTAATTTTAATGCTAGTTGTTTAACTTTTTTTTGTTTGTTTGTTTGGTTTTTTGTACCTGGGATTGAACTCACTACCTCACACCTGCCAGGCAGGCGCTTGTGCCACTGAGCTAAATTCCCAACCAGCTGGGTTTTTAACTGTGATAACCCACTACCTTTGATTGTCAGTTATTTGGTGTAAATACTTCATATTCTGTATATCAATAGATAACTTTGAATTTGATGTTGTATATGTAAGTCTATGCATATTTAGAGAACATGTGTTTTTTTAAAAAGTTTCATTCAATGGCCCTGAAGCAAGGCCAGCAGATTGCTGTAGCTGCTGGTTTCAAACAGGAGCCTAAAGAGAATTCTTTCTGTGGTCTGTTGGCCATTTCAGAACTTTGTGAATGGAATGGTCAATTCGTCAGAAAGAAATAGCAGGTGAGTATAGCGGACTTCGGGGGGCCTGCAGGGGAGAGACCCTGGTGCCTTGGGACCTGCACCGTGTGGTTGACTTGGGTTGCCGGGAGAACAAGGAGCTCCTCCCCTCTCTGGGGAGTGGCTGAGAGTGTGGCAGACTTTCAGCAGCCCAAAGGAGAGAAACCCTGGCGTGTGGGGACCTGCACAGTGGTTGACTCAGGGTGCCAGGAGAACAAGGAGCTCCTCCCCTCTCTGGGGGGCAGCTGTGATGATGAGAATCAGACATCTCACATTGTCCTGTCCCCCGCCCTGTGTCCCGCCTCCCCCCTGCTTAGCAAGTGGGAGCCAGTGAACTACACATCTTGTGAAAAGATTGGCTATGTTATTTAGTATGAGCTCCCCATATGCAAAGATAAGGACAACCATTTGGAAGAAAACGAGACAATATGACAGATAGTGAAGATCTCTGGTTGTCTAGCTTTGAAATTTATGC